>JAIFAC010000229.1:0-141202 GCA_026545765.1 Plantago major | reverse complement strand
ACTATTTCTTGTCACCTTAGTCTTCAGCGGATACATTAGCCTTTCGACGACTTGCATGCTCCATACTCATGATGTCATGTTCCCGAATCATGTTTCAAAAGTAACTAAATTCACTTAAGAAAGGATTAAGGACATAGTCTTTCCGAGTGAGACTAAACCTTGGTGTCTTCATAAATCTTGTGCAATCTCCGGTCTTGTAATCTTCAGAAAAGCTCCATTGCTAGGATTGATCTTCATGGTCTTCTTGGAAATAAAAATTACATTCAGAGACCTATAATCCTAAAACAAGATTTACTAGACTAATCATACTCAGTGATTTCCTCTTTTACAATGTTCAAGTGAACTAAGAGTACTTAATCACCTTTCTGGCAAAGATAAGAACATGTGATGAATGATCAAAATACTAACAGATATTCCTAACACTTGTATTAATTGTGGCCTGAACAATCATACAGTGGAGAGGTGTTTCCAGATAATTGGATTTCCACAAGGATGGAGAGGTGCTAAATCACGAGTGCAGTCAGGTAATAATTGATGTGACAGTGGCTATGAGCAATCAGTTAATCCTCCAACTGTTCCTCTTGGAGATGTTATGAATGAGGCTACAAGGGCTAAGATGGATTTATTTGAAGAATTTATGCAGTATTCTCAGTCTAAACAACATTCAGCTGCAGCAGTTGTGACTAGAGTGAATTCAAGTGCTGAGCCATCTACCACACCTCATAGTACATATGCTGGTAACATTAAAGTTTGTTTGAATGCTATTGTTGATAATATGCATGCTCAGACTATTTGGATTGTTGACACAGGTTGCAGATCACATGACACATGAGTTTAACATTTTTGTTAAACCTCCTACACCTGTTTAGATATATGTTAGTTTGCCTAACAATCAGTATGCTATAGCAACTCATATGGGAAATGTTCTTATTAAGAATTCTGTTATGTTATACAATGTCTTGTATATCCCTACTTTTGCTTATAATTTGTTATCCATTTCTCAGCTTACTAAATCACAGGTATACAATGTTATTTTCTCTTCCTCACAGTGCTATTTGCAGGACAATCAAACCATGAAGGTGATTACTACTGCTAAGCAAGAGGGAGGATTGTATTTAAAATAAAATAGTGCAAATAGTTTGTTTGGTTCTGAGTCCGTCATTGAAAATAAGTGTAATGCTGTATCTAGTATTGATTCTGTTGTATGGCATAATAGACTAGGTCACTTTCCTTACAGATGTATGTCTTTAATTCCTGGTGTTTCTGTAAAATATGTTAAAAACATCATCTGTGATACTTGTCAGTTTGCAAAACAAAAGAAGTTGAAAATTCCAATTAGCACAAGTGTTTCTTTACAAGCTTTTGACATGATTCACTGTGACTTATGGGGACCCTTTTCTGTGGATTCTCATCTTGGAAATAAGTATTTTTTGACGATTGTAGATGATTATAGTCGTGTTACTTGGCTTTATATGTTGAAAGTAAAATCTGATGTCAAGTTTTCTTTACAACATTTTTATAACATGGTGTCTACACAATTTTCTACAAAGATTAAATGTTTGCAGTCTGACAATGGCACTGAGTTTTTGTTGCATGATTTTTATCATAATAATGGTATAATTCACAAAACCTCATGTATAGCTGAGAATGGTCTTGTGGAACGCAAGCATCAACACCTTTATCGTTGCGGCACTTTCATTCCAATCAAACATACCTCTAAATCTTTGGGATGAGTATGTTATCATAAGCAGTTACCTTCACATTTTTGCATAATAAATCTCCTTTGAGGTATATAAAGTTGTTCCTGACTATTCTTTACTAAAGGCTTTTGGTTGTTTGTGCTATGCAAGCACTTCATATGTAAATAGAACTAAGTTTGATCCTAGATCAACTAAGTGTGTTTTTATAGGTTATAAACTTGGTACTAAAGGTTATAAGGTTCTTGATCTTTCAACTAAAAAGATTATGATTAGCAGAAATGTGGTTTTTAAAGAACATGTTTTTCAGAGTAGCTGACTATTCTACAACTACTGTTTCCATTTCTTTCTTTTGTAAATACTCTTTACAATTTAGTTTGAGATACAACTCAGTTAGTCTTGGTGATTCTTCATCTATTATTTCTTCTAATACTTTACAGGAACCTGATGAAATCTCATTGAGGAGATCTACCAGAGTAAGAGAAAATAATCATTTTCTCCAAGTATATGAAGCAGTCTTACCTCCTTCTTTGAGAGTTCAGTCTCATACAGAAGATGTTGCACCTGCAAATAGTGTTATTTACGTAAAAATCCTCCTCTATATCCTAGGTCTTTTATTTTCGAATTTGTCATCCGATTATTTGGTGTTTACGATAAGCGGATAAAGGAGCCTAAAACTTACAAACAAGCCACAGATAATCCAGAATGGCAGAAAGCTATGCAGACTGAGTTGAAGGCCTTAGAGAGAACAAACACTTGGACTTTGATGTCCCTACCAGATGGCAAACATTGTATTGGTTGTAAGTGGGTATTTAAGGTCAAATATAAAGCTGATGGCAGTATAGAGATACAAGCTTGTAGCTAAAGGCTACCTACAGGAAGAAGGCATAGATTATTTTGACACTTTTTCACGGTTGCTAAGCTAACCGATTAGAGTTTTACTTGCTCTTGCATTTACCAGGCGGTTCATTCATCGATTATGATGTTAACAATGCATTTCTTCATGGTGACTTGGATGAAGAGGTGTATATGGTTCTTCCACACTATTGCGAATCTGAGATCAGAGTATGCAAGCTTACAAGAGTCTCTATGGACTCAAGCAAGCATCAAGACAATGGTTCACTAAGCTATCTCGGTCCTTATTCATTTTGGTTATATTGGACATTGTTTGTTTTCTTGCTTTATTATGCTATGTAGATGATATTATTATCAGAAATAGCATGTCAGAGATTAACAGCATTAAGAAGCATCTTGATGATGCTTTTACAATCAAAGATTTGGGTGTATTGAAATATATACTTGGTATAGAGGTTGCCAGAACCTCTGTAGGTATCACTTTAAACCAAAGGAAATATGCTTTAGATATCTTAACTGATTATGGGTATGAATCTTGCAGACCAATTGATTCTCCTATGGATCAAAAGCAAAAGTTCAACTCTACTGATGCTGCACCATTAGAGAATCCTCAAGAATACAGGAGACTCATTGGAAGACTTCTATACTTGACTATCACCAGACCAGATATAGCATATACATTACAGACACTCAGTCAATACATGTCAAGGCCAACACAGTCTCATCTCTCTGCAGCACACAGACTACTCAGATACCTTAAGACTACACACAGTGAGAAATTATTTTTTATGCTAAGTCTACACTAAAACTCGAGGCTTCACAGACGGTGATTGGGCAGGATATTGAAGATGCGAGAAGTGTGACAGGATACTCCATATATCTTGGCTAGAAACTTTGATTTCTTCAGACATCGAAAGAGAGCAACCCTTTGATGAAGCCCTTGATTAATTTGAAGCCAGTAGGGCCGTGGCCTACTAGTTGTAGTTAATGGCTCTTGTATCTTGAGACCTTGATTCCACATCCATCTCGTTATCTTTGTTCTTGATAGCGAGGTGCCTATTATCTTGCCCCCAATCCAGTCTTGCGGCAGTAAACTAACATACATATGGATGTCACTTCATCCGAGAAAATCTGAACAGGAACAATTACACTTGTTAGGATACCAAGCTGCCGGAATGGAGATATTTTGCTGAAACCCTACCTCTTGTACTGACCTGATTCGATCTTGAAATCAAGATAGGCTGGGTGTAACATCCATACACATCTTGAGGGGTCTAAAGGAGAAAATAAAATAGAAGATTAAGTGATATTCTATATAAATAAGTGGTGACTATTCTCTGACCTTCTGTTTCCATTTTACTCTTTTGTAAAATACTCTTTACAATTTGATTTGAGATACAATCCAGGTTTATTGTATTTTACTTTTTTGCTTTTTTATGCTTGTTCCTCAAATTTTCTTCTTCTTCAGCCAAATACCATTTTCTATCCCAAATTAAGTTTTTCATTCCATTTTTTTAGTATATATTTCCACTTAAATTCATGTAATAACTTCTTTTGTATGGCATTCAGTAGGCTCAATTGAACAACTACGTACATTTCAATTCTCACCACTAACCAGCCTTCACAGCAAGTCTGTACAACCTGTCGCGTATTATATATGTTGCCAGAATAGAATGATAATGTGTTGTATCAGGAAAAAACTCACGTCGTTAAAGTCCTACAAGTGAGAATAAAAAATGCCTTGGCATTCAACCTTTCTTAGCATATTTGACACTGAGTACCAGTCCTTCTGAATAAGAAATCATCAGTCATCAATTTTACAGGTTGTGAATCAAAACTTTGACAATAGAATGGAGTGAACACCAAAAGTAAATATGGCCTATTCTCATCCCTCTCAGTAGCAGCTAGTGAATGCAGATACATTTCTTCTCAGTAATAGATCGGCGCATCAAATAATTGCGTACATAAAGAGATCACTTGTTCTTTACTATCATTGTCTTTTGAAATGGATCTCAAAAAAGCTATAGATTTTGCCCGTAAAGGTGTCAAAAAAAATGGAAGATACTTATACAGGCCTGCTTCTTTTTCGCGCGAATACTGATACCCTTGATTCCTATGACCTACGGTCGGCCCAGGCTTGAAACGTATGAATTCTTTCTTAAAGCCCCATAATAGTAAATAATTTAATAAAATTATATAATGAAAAGATTTAATAATTAAATTTTGGTTTCTTCAAGCTCTTCTATCTTCGGTTTCTTCTCGCATTCATCTGTTCATCTGGTTTTTTGGTTTTTGTTCATAACCTTCTTAAGTTTACTTTACCACCTGTTTGTGATTTTGACTGCGATAGCAAAATTGGAATTTAATTGTTTTCTTTAGTGATTTTTTAACTTTGTTTGTTCCTTATTATGTTTGTAGTGTTGATATATTATTCAGTTTCCATGAATTGTGGATGAGGAATCTGGGATTTCTGTTACTTAGAACATGCATTGTTAGTTTGGGTAAAAAAATTCCTCTCTTCTGCTTTCTCTTCCTATTTGTGTTCTTTTCTATATTAAACATATACAAACTACTTGTATGTAAAATCATGGAGATGTAATGTTCTCGTGCTCAACAAAAAAAAACCGAACCTACCGTCAATAGTCTTTCTCTATCTCATTGCTCTGTAAAAGTCCTGCAGTTGGGTTTCCCATATTTGCTATGACCATGAATCTAGATGTACTTCTTTTTGCCAATGTTATAAGCCTTATAGATGATTCACTTAAAAAGTAAAACTACAATTGTTACTGAGTGATTTGCAGATGAGTTCAGGATCATGGGGGCTTGAGAGAGATTAGAAGGCTAGGAATGATTACTAGAATGGTTTAAGGAGCAAGGCTGCACCATGCGGGCATCGTCTCATGGGCTTATCTATGCCAAGTACCTCGAGGAGTTATCTGAAAAGGGAGAATAGCAGCTTTGGTCACTTATTATGGGATCGTTGTGGCGTACATGAACCTTGGCTTTACGAAGTTTGGGATTTATAGTCATGAGCTTTTGTAACTAGGCAAATTAGAGTACATTCTCGACAAATTAAGGACTAAACAGCTGATTTGACATTGATTTTTTGCTGATTTGGACTCCTTGACACATAGTCAACTTAATTACTCACCAAAGCTATTGACTGCCAACTCAAATAATTCACCACACAAGCATGATATCACTTCCAAGTCAAGCCAATTTATTACCTATAATTGTGGATCAAAGTGAAGAATGATCCCAGGCTTTTTCATTGCCATTTCAACACATCATTTTCCACTCAATGGTGGCAGGAAAGATTAGGGGAAAGGTTAACTATATCAAATTTTGAATTTTAACATAGCTCAGCTACAGTTTTTACCCTCGCAGTTCTAAATTTGCATATTTTTTGGAGCTATATAGTGGAATATTAAGTGATTCATTTCATTCACAATCTATTTGAAATGGTGAGAATAAGATGTAATTACACATAGAATTTGAATTGGGCAATAGTTAAGTATAGATACCTTGATGGACTGACAATTGGTGAATATTTGATTATTATGTAGTGTACTGTACTTATATGTTTGATAATTCAGATGTAAGGTATAACAAGCCTGGGTTTCGGTATCTTTGTTTTGAACTATTATAGATGGATACACGTGTGCCGAATAATTTTGTATTATTATGGCTTATTAGTGATAATTTTGCTATCAGTTTATTTGGTTAGTATAGTTAACAAAAACACACTTTGATGTTTTTATGCTTGACATATTAGATTCATTTCATGCTATGCGTCTACTTACACTCAGATTGGAACATGAGCCCGTGGTGATGATAAAATTTCCCTGTGCAAACATCTCTGCTTCATTCCTTGAATCTTAGAAAAAAAGGTTTATATGGATTGTGTGACTTGGTTTGTTGTTATCCAAAGTAAAAGTGGTTAAGTTCGAACCGCGCTCTACCAAAGAAAAACTAGAGGAGTTCCCAGCTATGTAGTTATGGCTGACCAATAGTATTTCCCAAGATTTTGGTGTGAGGAATTGGCGTGTAAAGAAGTCAGGTATGATCAGTTCACTGCTGAATTAGTCTTGTTAACGTACTGAACTTTTCATAAAAGCTCGCTTCGTTCTTGATGACGTAAGTTTCCTTACAGTTTCGGGTTCAGAGGGTTTATACCAAGAGATTAAATTACCTGGCTTTCCCTATGAAATATGGAATTTACAGAAAATTTGGAATCTAACTTAATTTACAACCCAACCTATTTATTAACTCTTGTAATAACGTCTCATTCCCCACATTCACATCCTCTCTCTCTCTTCAAAGTTCAAACATTATTGCCTTGGACGAGCTGCTGCAATCAAGTGGCGTAAGCCCTTCTCTCCAAATCACTCAGGCAGGAGAGTTAAAAATAACAACAACCTGCTGCAGCTAACACCGTGTTCAGTTTTTTAATTTAAATTAGTTTAATTTTTGAGCAAGCCCTCATTTCGAAATAAAATCACGAAAAATAAATAAAAATCGCCACATTTTATTTTCAAGAGATGCATAAATGAGGCCGTGTAGTATATTTGAATAAATCCCATCTCCGACTCCTGCTCTCTGTTAATTAAACTTAAAACACTACTCTTGCTCAAAACCTTAGTATCCATGATTTTCGGCGACATGGAAACTTGGCTACTAGGAACTCTCGAGTGGATGCAAGAAAACACCGGATCCCTCTAAGAGTTGATACAATTTCAGCGAAAACCTTACCGATAACGTGAAACGTTAGCCTTTGTTCCATCCTACCAAGACCCTACACTTTCCAAGTACCATTCGCAAACTCCGAACTTGATATTTCTGGCTTTTGAAATTGTTCACAGGCATAGCAGGAAATTCAACCGAACGGAGCGTGGTAAGCGAAGACAAGGAAGAAGGGGCGGCCAATAAAGGGTAGCACCTCAATTGACTTTGAAGTCAATGGCCATCGGTACAACGACTTGAGAGCGTAAATACAGGATGTTGGTCTTGCTCCGCTCATATTCTGAGAGGGGATAAAGAATGGGATGATGTTTGTGATATGTGGGATATACTAAAGAAGTTTAAATATTTTCTTGGTTATACAATATTTAGGTATTTGAAAAGCTGATAAAAGAATTGCAAGATTAGGGACTTATATAAATAATTATTAAGGGTTCATGCTTTCTCGTGGGTAAATTTAACTCGGTGTGCTACGAATCTCAGATATTACGATGGAACATCGATAGATTAGATGTAGCCTTGTGAAACAGATGTCTTTGGGGGATATTCTCATGGTATTATGAGGGCAGCATATGAAGGATTATCGATCCGTGGTACGGCCTCGCCCAGCAGTGGGCGTATTTACCACGACTTCAGTGGGTGGAGAAGCTTGAGGCTGAAGAGGCAAACTTTCCTCGAAAAAAGGTAAGCAAGCAATTAAGAAGATTAGGATGCAAAGTGGCGATCAAAAGAAATTCTGCCAGAATCTCTGACAACACTTTTCCAAATGATCAAGACAATGGGTGCTAGTTCTGAGTGGCGAGCTAATCGACTTCAAAATATCTCTGACGCATTCTAATGTCGAACCCAAATTGGTGATGATTGTAGTTCTAATGGCGAAGATATGGAGCCGATGCAGGGTAGAGATAGAAGGCGGTGGTAATGTATGTTCCATGTCATGTTTATGTTGGTGAACATGTTGTTTTTTTGTTTGTTGTTTTATACGGGTAGTCCTAAAATTAGTACCCACATGTCGCGCATGGTGTTATTTGTATGTTCATATCGTACTATTTCAAGTTTTGGTTGACTTCTTTGATATTTAGTGAAAAATTAGATTTTTGGGTTTCATCTAGTAGAATTTGATTGTGATTGTCAATTATTTTGGGCGATGCGGTGCTTGAAAATAATAGGGGTTGCATGGAATTTTCGAGTCTTACAAGTACCTTTGTTCCATTTTATTACAAGTGGCGAATGGGTTTCGAAGTCTTGTCGAAGCTGAAGTCGCAGTACCTTAAAATATATAGGTAAACATTATCTGCAGTCTGGAATACTTAAAAACATAGGTGTTCATTACGCGCCGACTTCTCCACGCGGTAGATATGCGCAGAAGTTAGGAATTCGAGGTTGTAACGCAAGTCCGCAGACCACTTTCAGATCCGAGTTACTTAAAATGCGGATAGAATTGTTGATAAACTTTGTTGGTTTGTTGTTCATCACCTCCAGCGAGAAGACAAAATCAATCCCGTTGGTACGCAGCCCAGGCTGCTTTGCCCACACTAAAACAAGTGAAGTAGATGCATTTAAATTAGTAAAATCGATATTTGAAACTAATAAATCTGAAAATTGAAAACCATAAAAAAGTATACCTTACCATTTGCAGCGTCCGATGCTTGCATATGGAGTGCGGTGGTGGTACACTTGACACTAGATACGCAAGTATAAAACGGCTCCTTAAATCCAGTTTTTATCGTGGCGATAGATTTACCAATCAAACTTTATCATGACAACGTGTTCACTATCAAACCCGGTCGCACTTGAAAGAGTATATGACGTGTTCCCGCCCGGAATGGGTTAAAGCTCGACATGATAATTTCTTTTATCAACCCGTAGTAAAATTTGTAATTGCCGTTTTCATTGTCGACTTCACAAAAACTCCGTAGTTCATTGTTTTTTGTGCTCACCATAATTCTCTGTTTTTCAAATTTGTAGTTAGCGGTGTATCGCAACTCAACAACCGCATATGACCCTCCATTGAAAGAAAATGCGTTCAACACTCTCGATGCCTAATTACCGGTTGCACTCAAACCCCACAACCATAGTATGATCAGTTCATTGGGCATCTCTCGTCTTCTTCATAGTATGGTAATTAGGAGATAGAAAACTCTCAAGATTGGCTACATGATATGTCTGAAAGCAAATGCAATATTTTTTAGTATTCATAAAAGGTGCTAGATACATAAAAAAATAGATGTGTGATTGGTTAATATACTGCGTGCCTTGTCCGTCCGAACAACTTTGAGATTCATGACAGTACATAGGGAGTGCTTGATGCATTATTCATATTCACTCGAATATTTATGCTCCTTAATAATACATGGAGGGACAACTTTTCGGTATGTAGATTGACAATTGTCCCAGGAAGCTGAGGCTCCCATGTTTGTCTCGTTTAGTCAGGTCTTGTAATTGCATCTTCATCTTCATCACTTAGAAGAAGTACTCATAAAAATACTGTAATTTCCCATCATCACCTTCCTCACACTTGGAACCCTCTAATACCATTCTTTTTGCACAGCCATTGAATACATGAGACTTTAGCGCATTTATAAGGAACTCTCTCCATTTCATTTACTTCCTTTTCATCTTTTGGGACATTGATCTGAAAGCTTGATGTATTGACCCGATGGTGTAGAAACTTCTTCCTTGTTACATATAGAATCTAGACAAAACTTTATTAAAGTGACCTTTGATGATATAGAAATCTTGTGTTTGAAGCTCTCTTATATTGATATCCATACCCAGATTTCTACACTTTGTTACCTAAATCTCATTTCAAACTCATTTGCGATGGTTCTTCACTTTACTAATCTCTGAGAATGTCATTACCGACCCGTGACATATCCTTGACTATCTGATAGTAGAAATATGATTGCATCAGTTGAGCAGTAAGTATGTATGCACAGCTGTCATATGAGCTTCTTATAAATCAATACTTCAACACATAAAACAAATCTCTCATACCATTGTCTGAGACTTTAAAGCCCGATACGCAAGAAATTTAGAAGCAGACACACGATTCTCTTGTCTTTTGTCGATTTCACTCATACGGTATATAGACATGCAGATCTTCTCTTCTAGATTTCCATGAAAATGGGTAGACCACATCTAAATTGCTGCAAAATTAACTCATGTTGGGCAATAACTTTACAAGAAGTATTTGATAGAACAATGTTTTACCACATGTAAGGAAAGATTTCATAAATCAACACCTTCTCTCAAACCTTTTTCTGACCTAATCTAGCTTTGAATCTTATTGATTCTCCTGATTGGTGTCTCCACCTTCTTCTTGTAGATCCATTTGCAACCACCAATCTTTGCTTACATTGGTTTGTTCACTATCTTCCATGTACCATTCTTGTTCGAATAATAGCTCATCATTCATAACTTTGATCTAACGTTCCTTTCATTCTGACTTCTGACTTGTTTTGTAATTTACGGGCTCGATATTATCAATATCTTTGTGCTACATTCAACACATAATTTCTAGTTAGCCAGTAAATCTAGTTTATGTTTCCACTTTTCCTCCCTATTCTTTTGTGCGTGTCGGGTTCAATTTCTCAACTCATTTGAAGTTTACTGCAGGCTAATTGTTAGGACATTTGATCCTTTATATATATACGAATGTGGCGCCCGTTATCGATTGAAATGTTCCGCGGTGTAGATGGATCGGGTGTGTGAGTATTCTCCTCCATGTATACTGTAACTTTAATCTCTCACATGTAACTTGTCCCGATATCATGACATTTTGTGTTATGTCATCTATAATTAGGATCATTGTTTGCCAATCTCACCTCGGGCCAGTTAATTATGCTCAGTTTATCCTGATTCCGGTATACTTGTGTGATTCTTGCTTGAATGGCATCACATTTTCATTGAAGATCACATCTCTACTTATGATGCATTTCCTCTCATTTATGCACCATAACTTGTAGCCTTTCACACCTTAGGATAACCAGAATAAGCATCTCGAGCCCAGGCTCGCTTGTCTGTCTCACATGTGCAAATCTTTGAGTAACCAAACACTCTCAAGTTTGAGTAGTTAGAGCTTTCGACCATACCATTTGGAGTTTTAAACTTTATTGCACTAGAGGGACATCTGTTGATCAGGAAACATGCTGTGTTCACAGCTTCTCCCCATAAACATTTAGTTAAACCTAAGCTCAATAGCATGCACCTTACCCTCTCCAGTAAAGTTTTGTTCATCCTCTCTGCAACTCCATTTCTTTGTGGAGTTCGTCTGATCTGTGTCTTTGGATTCCTCTCTCTTCTGAGATGTTGTTAAACTCAGTTGAAACAAACTCCATCCCATTGTCAGTCCTTAAACACTTCAGCTTCTTGTTTGTTTGGTTTTCAACTTCAACTAACCACTCTTTAAATTCTCAAGAGCTTCATCTTTTGATCTGAGAATAAAGACCCACAGCTTCCTTGAATAGTCATCTATTATACTCATGAAGTATCTCCCTCCACTCAGAGTTTGCACCCTTGATGGCCCCCACAAATCTGAATGAACATACTCCAAAATTCCATGTGTGGTATGTTTACGGTGAAACTAGCTCTATGAGATTTACTCATCACAAAATGGTCACAGAACTCTAGTTTGCAGATTTTATCATCACCAAACACCTGTAGCTTTGCTAGCTCACTCAGTCCCTTATCACTGACATGTGCCAACCTCCTGTGCCATAACTCAGTGTGATTCACCTCCTTAGTAACATGACTATGCCCAGTAATGGTTGACCCTTGCAAGTAGTACAGACCATTCTCCTTAATTGCCTGAATAACCACCTTATTCTGCATACTCACTTTCAGCACACCATGGTATGAACCATAGCTATACCCCTTACTATCAAACACACCTAATGATAGTAGGTTTCTCTTCAGACCATTCTCCTTAATTGCCTGAATAACCACCTTATTCTGCATACTCACTTTCAGCACACCATGGTATGAGACATAGCTATACCCCTTACTATCAAACACAACTAATGATAGTAGGTTTCTCTTCATACCAGGAACATATCTCACATCTGTAACCTTCCTCACTACTCCATCATACATCTTAATGAATATAGTGCCAATTCCCCTAATTCTGCAAGCATGATCATTCCCCAGTAACACTTCACCACCATTAAATGTCCTTAACTCACTAAACCAAGATTTAACAGGTGAAATATGGAATGAACAACCAGAATCTAACACCCACTTATCACTGATATGAGATTCACAAACAACAAGTGCTTCTGCATTTTCATAAATGTTACCTTCCTATCTATTGTGTTGTATTGTCTGCAGACTTTTTTCATGAGTGGACAATCTTTCTTGAGATGTCCATTTCTTGCAATGATAGCACTTTCTCTTCTCCACATTATCAGCTCCACCTCTTTAGCTTGGCGCAGTTCTCTGGTGTTATTGAATGGTTTATTCTCATTCCTCGGTTGTGATTCTTGTTCAGTTGTTCACGTATGTCGTGTTGATTACTAACACCCTTTGATCCATTGTTTCTCAGGACTCCACATCTTAATTATCTCTGGGTTTATGACAGATTAATATGTTCATATCTCGATTATTATCAAGATGTTCAATAATCGACTTAATTTTCTTTGAATGAGAAGAACATCTGCTTGATCTTGCATACGACTTGATGAATATTGATCATTGATATTTCTGATTACCTTGAATAGAGAAATCCTTGCCAATGATTTGCACCCACGAAATCTCTTCACTCACATTTCACTGATTGATTTTCTTTCGCTTAATTGAGTTTGTCACCATCATGTAATAGCATCTGTTTAAAAAAAGAGCTTTTTTTAATCTCTTATTGAGTAATTTTTTTTCGCAAAATAATTTTAATAATAATAGATCGATTTGAGACTCAATGAACGTCGATTATGACAACGAACTTCCACTATCCATCTAAAGATCACAAGTTTACATCATTCCTCACTAAACAACGCTAATCATGAAAACAAAATCGATTCCTATCACCAGAGATAACCAATCCTATAATTCATCAAAACAAGCTTTTCTCACTCACTTTTTATCGTGGTTTGAATCATTCAATCTCTCATCAAGCCCAGTCTATTTATCGGATTACAAAGAAAGGCGATTGATACAAACATCATAGATCATTGCTTCTTAATATTTTCCTCCACATCTATCTTTAATCAAGTGGCGAAATTTAAAATGTGTAACTTAGGCTCAATTCCAAAAAGGCTCTCCCAAGAATACTTATGTGTTCATTAACTACTAAAACCTGCGTTTCAAACATCAGATATTTAAGATAAACTAAACTTTACTTTATCATTCTGAATCCATCTCAGTACCCTCAGATATTTAAACTAGATCCATAGTCAATTACCAGTTATCCTTGGTAATTCCACAAATTGATGTCAATCTTTATATTTCCCTAAATCTACTTAATAGAATTAAATGAATTGAATTCAAGAAAATTTAAAGAAAAAAACAAGAAAAAGTTAGAAAGTGATAATAATCAATCATATTATTTCATTTTTTCAATTCAACATCAATGACTATTCTTTCATTCTCAACTTTGGACATCATCCTTACATCATGGAAAAATCATCATTGATCTCCTTTTATATGCATCAAAATTCCAAACCAAAAAGAAAAAAACTACTTAGACACGAACATTCATCACACTCAATGATAAATTTCTCGACTCATTCTTACTTTTGACCGATCAATGACATATTTTAATTCTCTCAAAGATTTGCCTTGCTTTGATATTTAAAATCCATTTTTAAAAATCCTTTCATTTCTTGCCTCCAAAGATTCCATATGGTGCAATGCCAAACATGACTCAACTTTTTATCAATTTTCAAAGGAATTTTTGTTGTGATTTTTCCTTTCTCGAAACAAATTAATCCCCTTTAATGGGTTCACATTTAAACCGATCATACCTGAGGCATACCGTTCTTTACCAGTTTACCTCCCCAAATGTCTTGCTTTATCTTAGATTAATGTGCTTCTAACCTAAATCGCATTGTTAAAAACACACCTCTCTTGAACAAATTATCTTTTGAGAAGGAATTTTATTTGAAAACTTTTTCCACACAAAAGCAATTTTACCTTTGAAGGAACCCATTTTTTTCTAAATCAATTTTGACCACTCTTTCATTGGATTAGGCTCGAAAGTGTGGGGATAACGCCTTGTAACCTTGCTCTTTGGTGGTATAGCGGTCAGGAGTCACCACCACTCCAAATCCCTGAATCTTTTCTTTTTTCTTTCCGGCTAACGAACTTAATGTCGATTTTGAGTTTACATGCACAATATCCATTTCTCTTGGAAGAAGAGGCGAGACCAATTCCATGAGAAAGAGACTTGCTCCATCCACCACCCTCGTTCATTTATTTTGCAAATTTGTTGTTTCCAATCTATAGAGTACAGGGTAGAGGCTTTCAGAACTGACTTCGGCCAGGACCCATTTTTCACTCCCAATGATATCCTCCCCATCCCGATCTCTTTTGTTGCAATTTTCTCTAAACCGATTACAAGCTCCACATTACAGACTAAATCCTCCACCCTCCGACCACACACTGTACGTAAAATTCCCACTTTCGAAAGACTCCACCTCCTCGAAAGTCATTACCAGATTACAAAATTCTTAAAGTTCATTACCCCCTCCCAGTTTCCATCCATCTCCTAAAATTAAATTGAACAAATTAGGTTTTTTAATTCAAGACTCCTCTTCCTTAGGTGCTAAATTTTATCCAACTACATGACTATCTTCCTTTTTTTTTCTTTATCAATGCACTCACTTTGAGATTCGCTGCAAGCTCACCAAACTCTTTAAGAATGAGTGGGTCTTTTAAAAATGAAAAAAGTAAATAGAAGTCGTTAAAGGAATAGCGTTAGTCGTATGATTTCTGCTTTAGAAGCGAGCATATTTTACAATGACATCTTTTTCTCAAACTTTTCCATGACCTTTATACATCTTTCTATCTTTGCTTTTCCACCACGGTATTCCTAAATAGGAAAAGGACCTGACCCCTTGACAATTGAAACTTGCCCAAGAAGAAACTTTGACTAAATTACATCGACCCCATGAGACTACTTTTCTTGAGAATTTATTTTAGCCCCGAGTTAAGCTCAAAGACTCCTTTGATTGTTTGAAAAATTTTCTCATGCTTCACCATAATGAGGGGTGTCATCGCCAATTAATAAGTGTGAATTTAGATTTTCTTTCCTACAAGAATAGGATTAAATCTTTCCAACACATGCTTTTTAATCATGCGGCTTAACCGCTTCCGCTTCTGATAGGATATAAGAAATGGGATAATGGGTCCCCTTGTGCAGCCCTCTATGGATCATAAATTCCTTTGTGGGGCTCCCATTCATTAAAACCGACATTGACACATTAAAACACACTCTCTAATCGACCTATCAAACTTCTTCCAAACTAAGACTCATCCATATCAAAAGAAAAAGGACCCATTTCAGCTGGTCATGCATTTTCAAAGAGTGAAGTTTTAGCATAAGAGTCTTTTTCTTTTTCTTAACCTTCGATGATTTCATTAGCAATGAGCACTCCATCAAGAATGTTCCTATATCACCTATAAGTAGATTGGTTTCAAAATAATTTTCTCTCTAAGACCTTTCCCTAACACCTAAAACGAAAAGGCTTTGGACAGATTTTATATCATTCACCGATAGGATGGAGTCTATACTCACTAATATTAAGATTTAATACCTTAGGTGAAGAAGTAATAAAAGTATTTGTTCATACCTTTTGCAAAGCTTCAAGTTCTTGTGAAATTCCATGAACACTCTATGTACATCATTTTAATCACCTCCGGCTTGATGGAAGAATTGTCCACTAAATCCATCGGGGCAGACTTTCTTATCAATTCCACAATTCATCGTAGCTTCCTTAATCTCTTGGGTTCAAACATTTTTTCAAGCGCCTCTCTCTACATTTTTGTCGAATAGAATACTTCAAACCTCACCTGACATATTAGGCATTTTTTGTTGAAATGAGAATTTTGCAAAATAGTTCTAATGCCACTTATCCACCTCACTTACTTCCTCGAATGGCATTTCCATCGGTCGGATTCCATGAATAGCATTCCTTCTTCTTCTGGATTCAATATTAGCCGTGGAAGAAGCTTGTGTTAGCGTCGCCATCATGATCCATTTTCTCTTCAGCTTCTTCTCCTCATTCAACCTTCATTCGGTAGGCATTTAAGCTCGGTGGTATCGTGGTAATCGATGTGAAAGTCGACAGTCCTTGATCCTCTTGATACTGCTTCCGACCTGAATACTCCGGCCCGACCTTAGAATCCCGACGCGACGAACTGATTTTGCCTCACACGGATCGATCTCCATTCGATCGTTCGCAATAAGTTCCTCCGATAGCATATCTTCCTTATTCGATTCATCCCGCAGTATGTTCGAATTTTTATCAATCCTCAATTTCGATCCACATTCCATTCCTTTAATCTTCTTTTCAATAGCTTAGGTTTTCGGTAACCTAAGGCTTTTACATCCGTATGTGCATCTTACGTCCCAATAATTTTTTACAATGAACATGAACTCCTTTTCGAACCCGACTGTTGATGAACTAAGGCGGGGTCCCCAATCCTCCTTTAATAGCACTATCACGGGAAGCGGCGTGATCGAAATCTACGTTTCAATCAATTGCATAAGATTCGGCCATCTTGCCGTCAAACTTCTTGAGAAAAGAAAGCGATCCATCGACTAGAGCTTTCCCCATTCCCTCTATACGAGAAAACTTCCTCCTAGTCGATGTTAGATCGACCAAAATAACTTCTTAGTAAGGACTATTAAAATCCCTTCTACTACTGTTGCCTCCCAGTTCTTCCTTTTCCTCTCCTCCACTCCCTCACGGCATTGAAATCACCGCAAACACGTATTTTCATCTGCTTGAATTCTCCAGAATCTTGTTTCCAACTATTTTCAAGTATCCTCTTCCTACTATCCTCGCCTTGGAGCATATGAATATTCATATTGATTTGAACTTCTTACGCCCTCTCCACACCCCTTTACTCTCTTACTCCTCCTACTTTAAATTTCCTTTCTCCTAAAACCTCACTATCCATATACTTAGCAATCCACCCACAGCTCTATCGCTCCCGAAAACCAGTCAACATTTGATCACTCATATATACTCCACTAGCTTCCCTACTCCCGATACTCTCTTTCTTAAATCTCTTGAATGCATGTGAAATCGACATTCTCTTCCACTTCTAAGTTCCTTTATTGCCTCTTCTGCCCCAAACACATAATATTAAAGTATATCATCTTCCATGATCCACTTGATTTTGACCAGCGACAGGTATTTTAGTGTACCTCCATTCTATCCACAGTTTCACCTCCTCGAAATTGTGTTTTGCTATCTCCCACATTCTTATCACCCGATAGACGAATCCGTTCCCATGTCGACAAAATCACATGCCTCCTCCTTGTGATTTTACGCCATCATTACGCCTTCTAGGCCCAGTGACAGTGACCTTTAATCTATGTTCCGATTCCTTCTGATTTTGGCTACGGCCCCCTCTCTTTGTTGTTCCGATCTTCTTTTTTAGTTTTCTTCCTTTTCCTTTTATATTAATTTTGCTTCTGTTGCTTGGTTCTTTTTTAAGTTGCCTCGATCCCATTCTTGTTTTATTTCATTAATAAAGTTGTGTCCATTCTTTAGCAAGAGTTTGTTGATCCTTACAATTCTTTTTCTCCTTTGTCGTCTTTTTGGAATTTCATAGCCTTCTCATTGATCTCGGCTACCTCGGATCGAGTCCTCGTGAGGATATTTAGCTTCTTTGTTAAATCTTTTCTTTTCCTTTACGTTCTCACCTCGATTCGTATGTCATCATCTCGGCCTAATGTTCCCAGCTCATACTTCTCATGTTGATTCCATTGATCGTCCCATTAGTACCTCCTTGATGCGTGAATCTGCCTCCCGATCGGCTTCCTCGAATTGACTTTTAATGCGACTCCGCTTCATGTTGGCCTCCCGTGCACCACGCTGCGGTAGTGGGCTTTGTCAATGTGGGCCTACCTCTTTGTTTGATAAATTCCTTTCCTTCAGATGATTGGGAGACACCAAGTACATAATAATTCTTATGGCTTGTACACTTTAGAACGCTTCCTGCTTCGCCCGATTTAGGACATTGTTGGTCGTCAATCACGAATTCATGATCCAGGTTCCTCGTCCTCTTCACTTCCGGTCACTCTGAGTGCATTTACTCCTCTCGAGTTCTTACAGTGAATATCCGGACATCATCTCATGAGCCTCTATGTTTGTTTTCAACCATAGCATGGCGGCCTCCTTTGCTTTGCACCATCACATACAGTTCAGCAAATGAAGGATAGGTACTCTCGATGATATTCACATATATCTCACGAGAAGTTAATTGAGACTTTTTTCCCTAATTATATCAACATGGGCGTCTCAGTGGGATCATGTGCCTTTTAAAGTCTTTCTCCTTTCCTCCGTATCATGATGTATTTTCAGCAACTTTTCCCACTTTCGACTTCGATATCATTGAAAGATTTCTTGGACCAGCCATGTAGAGGGCTCCATAGGCGCTATATACTTTTCTCCTCCGGGTGTGACTCTTTCTCCCAGATGAAAAGCAGACCTTTGTTTTATCCTCCCTCTTCTTCTTTTAACAAAGGTTGTTCTTGCCCATCTCATCTTCATGTTCTATTACCCATGTGATTCATCAGTTATCATTCCCACACTTGAAACCTTTATGTCCATTTGCCTCAAAAGTAAATTCTCCAGGTTGATGACACAATATCTTGAGTCTTAACTGTCTACTGAGCATTTATTCACCGATCTTGTGTTTCCTTCATTGCACCACTTCCTCTTTTACTTGCTTGGACCACTTTTACCATGTTTTACCTTCTTAATTAAAAAAATAAAACTTTTTTTTGGTACAAAAGATGTTTTTCTAGAAATTTGTTTGTTTGTGGTTTCTCCCCATAATCATTCTTTGAGTTACTTGACTTGCCGCTTGAACTTTTAAATGTGTTGCATCACATATAAAAGATTCGAGAAATGACTCATTCTCTTAAAGATCGGGGAAAGCACATAGAGACAAACACCAGCAAAATGATTTTTTAACTGGAAAATTCTAGTCAAGATCATTTGTCACAAAATATACTTTCTCTATTCGAGAATAATTTCCAGATTTCTTTAATTTTAGATGTAATAAAACAAAAGCTTGCTCATTTCCATTTTTAGCGAGCGACTTCAATATTAAATATCTTTCAGTAATGGCCGCGATAACATTATATTGCTCCAACTGAAACTTTAAAAATTAATTTGTGGGACCCACTAGTACTATTTTATTCAAAAAATAATATATCTTATTTTCTCGCACCAAAAAAGTAAGCAGAAGCTGATAAAGGGACGGAGGAAGTAAAAAAAAAGGTCGAACATGCGTTGTCTGATATTAATAGCTTCGAGAGTGTTGAGTTAATAATATTGTGAGAGTCGTAAAAATTAATATAGTCTTGCCATTTGATTTGGTAGTTTTTTTAATTGTTATTTATTTAATTTGGTCACCGTCTATTAAGGATCCTTTTTAACCAAGCTTTCAAGTGGACTTAACTTAAGTTAAATCACTGATTCCAGTGGGCCAAGGTTAAGAACCGTAGCAAAGGCAAATGTAGTAAAAGCCCAAACCCGAGCCCATTTCAGTGAAAGAAGCGGTCAAAATATCCTTTTCGTTATAGAGTACGTTCGTAAAACTCGATAATTGCCTGTCATTTTATTATATCAGTAACGTGAAAGAAAAAACACACCTCCAGAAAAAATCTGATAAATGGCTATTCTAAGCTACTGCCGTATTTCTATCTCGCCAAACGCCGTGAACCACCGCGAAGCTAAGCTCTCTAAATAGCGCCGGAGTATTGTACACAGCCAAGTCCAGGAAGACCTCGCTTCGGAGATGCCGTTTCGTAGCTCAGAATTCTTCAATCGGATTCCGAAACAGTTTGACGAGCATCTCAAAGAAGGATGTGAGTAGCTCGATTCCTTCTCATTTTAATCGTTTATTGGCATGATATTGTCTATTGTTGTATGTTTGCTTGTGGTTGATGATTTATCTGGAATGTTTGATGTTTCACTAAACACTAAACACTACCTGTGTGTTTTTGCGACCTGTAGATCTAGTTTGATAAGTGTTCTGCTGAGTGTAGCGAATAGCATCAGAGAATAAAGGCACGGATTTTTATTAGGTGCTTGAAGGATAGATAACTTTCGGTTGACAATAAGCAGTGATAAAATGGGGACGGTTGAATTGTGTTTTACATTCTATAGCATTGGATAGGAGGATATCGTCGTGATATTGGCTATTTTCTTTGATGATTTATCGGAATGATTCACTACCTGTGTTTTTGTGATCTGTTAAATTAGTTTGAAAATTGTTCTGCTAACTGTAGTGAATAGGAGGAGAGAATACGGAAACTACGGTTTTATGTAGGAGTGCTTGAAGGATAAATAACCGTTTGACAGTAAGCAGTGTTAAAATGGGAGTTGAAGTTGAATCATGTTTCGTTCTATAGCATTAGATAGCAGGTTAATACATGAGCAGTACTGGTGGATATGTGTGGGAGCAGGCCAGTTTGTATCAGGCGTGAAGGAAAATATCTCAATGAGCAGAGTTGTAATGAGAGGTTTATGCATGAGAGCTTGAACCATGTTCATTTGGGTTGGTGTTAGATGGAGTTGATCATGATATTTGTTCAGGCTAGCACTCTAGCAGCATTAGGACTATTTCTCACTAGAAAACATACTATACTAAGAATTGATGAGATAAACTCTGATGGAAACTGCACATTAGTTTTGCATGTGCAGTAACTTTGTACCTTGAGAGTAGTATGGGAAGAAAACTTTCATTTTCAGGCGTCATTTAGAGAAAAGTTGGCTCGTTGTGTGACTTCCTTGTTAGAGCTGTTGTGAATAAACTTCTGCACATGTATATATTATTGAAGTAAGGGTAGGTACACTTAGCCGGGTGATATTATTTTGTTAAATTATCATTTTTTGGCAAGTCTAGGATTTTAGCCTATGTAAATGACAAAATGGTATCTGCTGGAAGAATATTGCTAATCGATTTACTAGTGTAAGATTAGCATATTTAGCTGTGGTTTTAGAAGAAGGAAGTTGCAGATCAGAGACAGTATTGTTTCACCAGGCAGACACCTAAAATTTCTCAAGACTCTTAAGATACTTGACTTTACTGGAATTATAATTGTAAGTTTCCTCGTAGGCGATACATTAATGAGGCAAAATGGTTATTCAGTAGTAGTTAGGGTTTTTATATGTGTTTAAAAGACAGGTAGAAGAAAAGGCGAGGCAATTACTTGCCAGCACATGGAAGGGCACCAAGTCTTCTGATTTTCTACTATCAAGATGCATCTAAATGTTTAAATACTATAAATTAGTGTATAAATTCTAAATGATAATTACTATTGTCACAATAAGTAGCAACAGCGAGAATGAACATGTAAGAGTCAACGATGAGAACATCAAGATATCACAAATGGGAGTAGACTCAAGGTGGGTTGTATTTCCTGATACGGACCGTCCATTGGAATTTTACAGGAAACCTTAAATCTTGAAATACTCCCTCGTCCCTCAAATCCCAAAAAGTTGTCCCAAAGTATTATTATAGCATTGTATACTGCATTGGGCAATATAAATATACTGTATAGGAGTCAATTGGATTATTATTTGAGAATATAAAATTATATGAACTTTCCTGAAATGGCTAAGTAAATGGGACAACTCCAGCGACGCCCAAATGGTAAAATGGAACAGCTTCTTTGGGATAGAGGGAGTAGGTGCTTAAGGTATCTTACTACTAAAAAATGACAATAATAAAACTACAATGGGCCATGCCTTATGCGAATTTAAACGATTCACCCAATTGTTTTTTAATCCTTGGTAGAAGTACTTGTGTTTCTCGAAATATGAATGTGACTTCTAGAGATAATTAAACATAGCCACAGGAAAGAATAATATGCATAATCAAACAATAATTTTCCACTGTACTATCATGAATATGCAAACATATATTATATCATCAAAACGATAGATTGGTTCTTTAGTTTAGATTACCTTCTGTTCTTTTTTTCTCTTTCTAAGACTGTTGGATTACTCGGCTATTTTCTAACACCCCGTTTTTCTGTAGTGATGGAGAACTACAAGAATATACCTCGGAGTCTCTTTGGACTCACACCTTCACAAATGGCTGTGTTCATGCCCGATGATAAAACTGGTGGCCAACAGGAAAAAAGTTACAGGTCTGCTTCTTGTGGCCAAATCTTATTGCAGTTTTGAAGTTTTTTATGGATATCTTCTATTTTATTGAACCGCTTTAGTTGACATGAAAAGTAATAATTTCATTATAGATACTAATGAAAATTCAAAACATTGTTCCAAAGCTCTGCATTTGCACCAGGTTACTTACTCCAGCCGATGATATTTTTCTGAAAGTTAATTAAGCAGTCATTTTACAGGATACTATTTGACCAAAATATTGGTACTTGAAACATAGTGGAATGAAGAATGTACACAACATTGAAGGAGGAAATCGCTACGAACATCTAGGTGCCAAAGCCAGTGGAGGCATCAGCATGAGGGGAGGAGGTCGAAGAGGAGGAGGGCGGAGGACACCTCCTCCGGATCTTCCATCTATACTTTTTGATAATCGAATTATCTATCTGGGCTGGCCGGTATTCCATCTTCTCTATGTTATTGATTCAACATTGTTCTTATGCGTGCCAGTGCTTTTATATCAATTTATATTATTCAACCTCACCTTTATTTACAGCTTGTACGGAGGTAGACTTATCCTTGCTCAATTTTATGGCTAGATTTTATCGTGAAGACAAACCAATATATTTATACCTTAACTGTACTGGCACTCAGGTAGGTTTTTTTCTTTCTTTTAAACCTATCCTTGTGTGCTAAGTAACTGGACTTACTGCATTCTGCCCTTTCATGGCTTTCAAGGGTGCATGAGCGTGCACTTGCAGTTTATAGAACTCTATAACTTTAGCCTGCTTGTGTTTTTTAATTCGATTAACATCTCTGCTACTTAATTGCTTTTTGGATGTGCATAGGATACATATGGCAACACTGTTGGGAAAGAATCCGATGCATATGTAATAACTAGCGCAATGCATGTAAGGACCTCCTGAGAACAATTTATTATTCAGTTTTGTCACCTTGAGCAGTGCAATTTTGTGTAGCTATTTGACCTTTAATTGGACTATTCTTTTGAATCTTTAGTTGTGCAAACAAGATGTATACACCGTCAATATTGGCGGCATGGGGTCAACAGGAATGCTTTTAAGTCTTGGAAAGAAAGGCAAGCGTGCAATACAACCATACTGGCATGAAGTAGATTTTACTCGTCTTTCTTCTTGATACCATCCATGTGTCATCGATAATCTATTCAGAAAAGTTCCTTTTTAAATTGGCACCTAACAGCAACTGGAACTTCTAACAGAGCTATACTTCCTGAAGTTTACTAGTATGTGAAAATGTTCAGGGTTATTGTCATAAGGTGCAATGTGAGCTTCTTTGTACAGCCACCCAACACCCTCGAGACCTCCTTCTATAACAAGGTGAATATGGGTATGGGTCTCCCATGAAAACCAACACTTGTGTTCCTCCCTTAGGGTGGACTATATATTTTCACTTTCAAGGAGACCAATTGTTACCCATAACTGTCCATAACTGTATATTATGATTGTCAAAATGAAAGTTCTTTTTAACAATTTGTACTCAGTAGGCTGAGTAAAGTAGAAATTACCTCCTTTGCATAGTATGGACAACACATTTGCATACTTTTTTTTTTTAATATATGTTTGTTTTCTTTTGTGCCATTGGCATACTGAGCTGATATATGTCGCCTCTCTAGAATGAGGGATATGCTTCTACTGTTTCTCCTATCCAACTTATTTAATGGTTTTCTTGTTTGCTGCAGCGTCGTTTGTATCTCCCAGCAGCACCTAGAACTAATGGACAAGTGGTGATATGTGGATCAGGTCAGTCTCCTCTTCATATACCTTGTTTGATCTGCCTGCGAATGCACTACACTGCACCGATGCTCGTATGTGCATTTTATTTGATGCTTTGATGACCAATTCTTCTAGGCAAGAAGGCTAGATGTAATGGCGTCACACTACCGAGTTTTTGTCCAGAGGGACTGGAAAGTCAGAGGAAGAACTTCGAAAAGGACCTTGAGCATGGACAATTCTTTCCAGCCTCAGGAAGCCATCGATTATGGGATTGCAGACGTAATCGTGTACAACACAACTGAAAATTACGAAACCCGACAAGTCGCTTTCTAGCAAATTTTGTATGCTAGATTTATAATGTAGTGTTTTTCTAACCTTCTGTTTATCAATCATCAGCGAGACATAGAACTCCAGAATATGTGGAGAGGTTACGGCGAGCAAAAGGAAAGCACTAGCCCGGCTAAGGGGTAGTTGTAACAGAAAGCCAGTGGTATCTGGGTGGTATCTATCCGAATGATAGAAGATTGAATGCACTGTGTTGGTTGGTCCTGCAGTCAGTGTACTGGTTTATCTTGACTAATATTATACCTGAAATTGTGGTTCCAAAAAGCCTACATCTTTACACCTTTTAAAACCCGAACTCGATATGTACAGTATTTGTATACCTCTTCTATTACCAGCCAGTTTGTATCCTAATGAAGTATCAGTTGGTTTGCATCCTCCTGATGAAATACTGTAATATAAACCATATATATGGAAGAGTCCATATTTGTGACTGGTGTTGATATATTTTCCACATCGCTAATCTAATTTTCTACTTGGTGAATACTCCTCCGTTCTTTTCTTTTTAAAGGTTGATTAGTTGACTTTTAGGTCGGTAGTCCAACTTTATTATCTCAATCTTAAAATATAATTATTTAATCTTAATAAATTTATATTATAAAATATTACTTATTTAATTTTTGTAAATTAGTTTCTTTTATATTTTTATTATTATAGTTTAGAAGTAATTAGCGATTGAAGTTTATTATGTTTATTTGGAAAAATCGAATAATCAGCCTTTAAAAATATGGAGAATATTTTTCACTTGATAGGAGTAGCATCTAATGTTAAGTATGATTAGGAAGCATGGAATGTTAATTTCGGTATAGTCGCACTAATGTTAGTGATGATTTAAATCATTTGGATTAATTTTAACCTTTTATTTTTTATTAATATGACTCTTGACTAGATGTTATACTGTTGCATAATGAGGTGTGGCGTATCTATACTATTATAAAAAGAATTACTAGATTAGTTAGCGGACCAAAATTAATTTTATTTACCTTTTCTTTCTAAAGCACAAAATAAGACATCTTCATTTTCTATCCAAATAAATAACCGTCTACTAACTTATACAGTTACCAAATTTATAAAATTACCATAACCTCTCCAACTACTACTCTATTCCCTTGCCACTCATAATTTATACGTGAAAGTTTGGAACTGATCAAGTCTTATCCAAAAAACAACCTTCTATCATCATTCTAAGGAAAATCATTATACTGAAAAAATTGGCGCATTATTTGTGCGAACTTTCAACTCATTATTAAAACAAAATATAAATTAATAATTTACATTACCGTTGGAAGTTATTAAGCGAGTTCCATATGCTAAATTTTCTAGTATTATTGAATTACATACCCTTTTATGTTTAAATGACAAAATATACACTAAACAATTTAATCAAAATTTCCAAATCACGAATTCATCTTCTAGGAAAATTTTTAAAAAAGAAAGACCTTAGCTCCGGTGAAATTCGGCACTTCACGGAGTTACAATCGCTTCCATGGAAGCTTCGAGAAAAAAAACTTGCTAAAGTCCCGTGAGTGGTTTTGTAAATATATACTTCTATTTTTAAATTGTTTATAGTATTAAAATTGATTAAAATTTAATTTTTAATTGTTAGGACATTTGTTAAATTTTAAAAGGTGTACTGAACAGTGCAAAAGTAAAATAAATTAACCTAGCCCATGAAGCATAGGTTCCACACAAGAACAGGTAGACCATTCATTAAAACTAAACAACGCCATCAAAACAACAGATGTTTTAACATTTTCCGTACTGCAAATTCATGCTGAACTAATTAACTTCGGAACCTAACATCACATAATATATAGTTACACTAATCAAATCCGATCAACAAGTAGAGAATCGTGAAGATCTGATTCTACAGTAACCTTGAATTGCACAATGCACTCAGGAGCAACAAAAAGTTAGCCCAGGCATTATGCTCTATCATGCTGCAGGATTTGGTAGCATCTTCCAGGCTTGACTTCCACTTCATTCACACTTCTGACAAATATTGCATCTGGTTAAGTGGCTGCAAATGACATAAACCAAATTACATTAAGTAGAGATGGATGAATTTTATGAGGGAGGGTTGAGGCTAAAAATCAAGCAATCTTCGTTTTCTCCTCTTCATATGTATAACTTGATGCAACTGCTAGGAGCCTACCATCTCTGCTGAATGACAATGCGGCGATACTAATTGGATACTTAGCATACTTGATTTTGACCAGACAAGAGAAAACAGAGAAACAAAAGTTCAGTTGGAAATCCGTGTTCTAGAAAAGATTGCAGGACAGACACTTGCTCAGCTATAAGTCATCACCTGATAGAGCCGCTTTTGTTGTTCCCATCCCAAGCGTTTACGTAACCATCACAGCCTCCAGTAGCAAAAGTTCCATAGCTACATACAACAAAATTGTATGATAAAAAAAATTAAGAAAGGATAGTAAAGAAAAAGAATACTTGATAGGAGAATCATCTAGTTTCCTCAACAGTCTAATTAAGTCCAACCTTGTTAAAGACTTAAAACTTCATCTTATTAACTCAAGAACTCTATTATTGAACATTTCCGTGACACAGTAAGTACTTGCAAAGCATCACAGTGCAGAGTGTACCCAAACCGATTTGGATGATTGCTTTTGCTTGATTTATTCCACTGTCTTTTGTAATATCATCCAGTATTTAATAGTAATTGGCTTTCTAAAGGGATAGTTGCAATTCATTTCAACTTCACTGGTCAAATTCAGATATGCAAATGAAGAAAATGAAATGGCTTACATTGGGTGAAATGCAATGGCATTAACCGGATAAACAATGTCCCTTCCTGCCTCCGATTTCCGATGACATTTAAATGCATACCTGATGAAGAAGTCAAAACAGGAAGACTAGTTAATATATTAAAATTCTCTAAAGATCGTGCAGCAGAAATAGAAAATATAGTTCTCACTCTTGCCACAAGTTGTGACTTCAACAATGTAAAGACAGAAAAACAGTATCAGAATTCAGAAACGTTTTATAAGATATTATCAAAGCTGATACTTGGCTTTTTAGTTTCTTAAAAAGTGATGCATTTTACAGCACTTGCAGTGATTGATGTAGCATCAACAGACATACTTATAGTTTCTTAAACAAATGAGTTATATTACTGTGCATTAGCACTAGTGGTTGTCAAAAGACAGATCGAAGGCAGTATTAATCTGTTTCCGTGGAGCTTGTAAGCATCTTATTATCCAATAGAAATCGGTAAATTATGGACATCCGACTTACTTTTGGATTGACCTGTCTCGGATAGGTCAAAAAACTCCATGCTACCCGACCTTCAACAGAACTTAGAGCATAACCTGCAAATCATAGTTCCAGTGAGAGAGGAAGAGTACAAGGATAGGTGATAATAAACAAAATTCACATAGATCGAAGGAGGTAGAGAAGTATTTGCAGGAGCAATAAATTAAAAAACTTTAAACCATGTCTAGCAGCATATTTGTTCTACTTGTCCAAAATTAAGCGAGAAGCGTTGGTAAAATTCTAGTATGATATAGATTATGCCAAGCTTAAATTGATTAAATTATATGTGAAACCATCACCTGTCCCATTGGGATAACATAAACGCATCTTGTCTGATACTTCAAAGACGATTCCCTTCTTTGTTCAGGTTGAGACATATTTCGAAGATCATAAACATTGACATGTCTTCCAGCAGTTGCAACCACCAAGCGGTTGCCAACAAGCGACATAGAATAAACACGCTCAGGTTGATTGTACGTCCCAACAAGAGAAGCGTTCCTGACCATTAGCACCTCTGGGATCCCAGCACTTCAATGTCTTGTCCCAACTACAGTTATCACCTGACCTAGAAGCACCAAGAATATCAGAAATAAAGGGTTCCATCAAAAGTCAATAGATGAATATGTAAGCTGAGCCGCTGACTAACGAAAAGGTAGTCTGCCAACTAAATGCCAAAGAGAAAATTACGACTAGCTTTTATCTCAATTATATTATTCAATAATAAGAATGTTGCTTGCTTTGTGCTTTATTTGTCAATGCAGGTTGGTTACATCAACTAGCCATGAAAGAAATATCTTGACAGTAGCAAAAAAAGTCACAAACTTTCAGTTGGAACCTAATAGTGATAGTACCACATAATCATATTAGCTACACTAAATACTTAGAGCCATAAACGGGTAGAGGTAAAGAAGACAAAAGACCATGTATGTTATATTTCAACCTAACAATTACAACATTACAAGCAAATTATAAAGTCCCACTTATCTAACAACTATAATATTCCTTCTTTCGGGCTCTTCCAATAATCAAACTAGAAGATTTATAAACAAATAGAAAATTTGTATCTAACATATTACAAACAGAGATATGCACCAGAAAATAATTTTGGAAGACGTACCAGTGGCATAAGAGTATTCAATGCAACGAACAGGTGCATCATGCTTCCCCAATATGTCCTCCCGGTTGTAGTTGAATACTAGCCTACAGCATCAAATAGATAAATAAACCATCAAATTTCTTTCCACTGCCATCCCCATACCACATTTGCAAACAATCATACACAATTAACAATCAGCCAATATCCGAAAGCTTCCACATCACCAAATCAGCATCCAACTACTTCCATTCAAGCACAAACTTCCCATTTTGTTTGTTGATCTTATCTAAGGTCATTTTTCGGCGTAAGTTCAGACTAATTTGCAATCAAACAGACTCTAAAAGTGAACAAAATGTGAAAGCTGCTTGTGCTGGACGGAAGGAGGTAATATTATCTCTTAGGTAAACATGAAGCTACTAAAACGCAGTAATTGATTACGTCAATTCTAAACTAGTTGATCACAACTACTACACAGAAATCTAGAAGTAGCATCATCATCTAACATACCAAAACAAGCAGTGCAGAATATTTAAACTATCATACAAAATCGAAAATGATTACGACCTTCTAACAGTGTGATCAGCAGATGCAGAAAAGCCGGAGGTATCATCGTGGAAGCAACAATCAGCACGGCACCTCCGTTATAAACTCTCCCTGAGCGAATTGGTACTGGCATCATACAATCGAACACTCTACAATCGACAAAACCAAAACAATGAGAGGTACAAAATCAACATTTCCGGAACAGAGAATCGGATTGAAGTCCAAGTGTAAGTAAGTAAGACCTTGTCCCATGAGGAAACGAGTAGGTGGTCGCTATGATTGGAGAAGCGGAATTCGAAACTCCGTCCTTAGGAGGATTCGCCAGCTCCCTCCCGTCGATGGTGTTTGCGCCGCCGTCATCGCCGCCGTTGGCTAGGGTTACGGTGAAAGATGAAGTGGGAAGATGGTAATGAGAGAGGGTTTTGTGGAGAGACGTTGATGGAGTGAGTATATCGGAAATTCAAATTCAAATTCAGAAATGCTTGTCACTGATTTGATTTCGATTTGTTGATCAAATTCTTTCTCAATTCAAAAGATCTTATATAAGGGTAGTAGTTTAGCTCGGAGTGCTGAAATTCAGCCCACTGTCACGGACCAGCATGTGGTGGTAATTATATTTGTTGGCCCAGTCCACTTGGAGATAATTTGAATAGAATAGCGATTGGTAATTTCGAGTAATATGATATGTTTGGATAGCGAATAAAATCAAGAAAATCAGATTAAAATAGATATTTTTAACCAGATTTACGCGATTATAATCACTTGCCAAATAGTCTTCAGATCATTTAAGCAGCATCTCGAGTTCGAAAGTTGTGGTTGTAAAAGCAGTCTTTGGAAGCGAAATCGCAAAAAGATGCGATAGTCTTGTTTGGATTAGTCGTGGAAAATTTAAAAAAATCAACTATCAACTAGTGGATATAAGCTATCAACCTCATGAGTCACCTTATCATATTATTTTACCCTTTTTTTTATCAAAATAGAATAATTTGACCACAATAAGACGGTTTGGTGGAAGTGAGCAAGATGACTGATTTTTAGAAGATACTCTATATAGCTTTTCAAAAAATAAAAGTGATGGGCACCTATGAGTCACCTTATCAACTATTACATTATTATCTAGTTTTGCAGGACTAGTTGATAAGCTAGCTAATAGTTGATAAATTAGTTTATTTTTTGTATGGAGGTGTTTAGTTATGTTAAAAATGTAGGAAATGTGAGTGTTTAGAGCGGCTGGGAAGTGTAAAGAAAAAGAGCAACAAAGGGTGAGAATAGTCGACTAGGTCTCTCCTTAAGACTTAATTGCCTTGTTATAGTGCAAACTGTTATATGGCAGTCGTCTACAGGATAAAACTTCTCTAAATAGTTAGGTTCCACAATGGTAACCAAGTATGGTGAACCTTAGTATGAGCAAACAAAAGTGCACAAAGAGCGAGGAGATAAAGAAGTGAGAAATACTCCCTCCATTTCAGAAAAAAGTGTTACATTTTCTGAAATGAAATAGTAAAATGTAACACTTTTTCTGAAATTGAGGGAGTATATGTTTTCATGAACTAGAGTTTGTTATATATTTATAGTCACCTCATAACTATTCCAACAGATTGTTAGCATTTAAGAAGAGTTTTTTTTTTTTTTTTTTTTTAAGGGGAAAAAAATACTTTCATTAATGATTTAAAAGAAGAAGCAATCTGGCGGAATACCCAAGTTCAAGGTAGTTCCAACAAACCATCCCTATCCACAACTACTTGATGCGCAATGTCATGGGCCAGAGTATTAGCAGACCGAAAAGCATGAAGAAAAGAAATAGAATCAAACAAATTAAAACTAGTTTTGATGTAATCAATAAAATGGCCCCCAGGTGATAAGCAAGTAGCGGTAGAGTTGATAGCTTTGATAACTGATTGGCAATCACTCTCGATGATAACATTCTTCCATCCAAAAGCCAGTGCCAATTCAATCTCGTGCTTCACATCTATGGTTTGTGATTTATGGGCGAAGGTGCTTCACTATGTCCCCATCTTAAGACTTCTCCTTCTCCATTAGAGCCACGATTCCCAACTTTGTAGCTTGCCTGATTTTAGAATATTTGCATCAACATTGATCTTGATATCTGACTCTTGACGTTGACCAAAGTGAAGCGATTCCAGAATTGGTTTGGTTCGCAAAATTGTTGTGCATTCTTGAATCGATTCAGAAACTCGGCAGCAAATTGTACAAGTTCCTTTGGATCTCCACGGTGATTTGAATGGATGATTTGGTTCATGTGGTACCATATCCCCCAGCAAAAACAAGTGAAATAGCTAAATTGGGGCCTTGATAGTACTGTTTCATCGCAAATCCAATTCAAACATCGATTCGAGAATCGAAAAGATAGAAGGGTAGACTAGATATCGCCATATCAATGCGCAAAATGGCAATTACAGAATACATGTATAGCAAATTCTGAGGTTTCTTTGCATAAAAGACAGATAGTATCCACAGACAAGTGACGCTTAATGAGGTTCTGCATAACAGGTAAACCATTAGACAACATTCTCCACAAGAACACACAGACTTTATTAGGGACTCCAACTTTCCACAAAAATCTCCAGTCTCGAATAAAAGGTACTGAACTAGATGCTAAATTACGATTCTTATTTTGCTTCAAATCTCCAGCTAGGTGATAAGCCGTCCGAACAGAATAATGCCCGTTCTTTGTGAAATACCAGGTGCGAATATCCCTGGAATTGGGGCAGTTAATAGGAATCTGCATAATAAACTCGACATCCTCCTCCCAGAACACCCAACGCAATCCCTCTACATCCCACCCTCCGATTCGGCGGGATAAAATTTGCTCAAATCTCCCTAGATACAAATCTGGTGAATAGCACGCATACACTATCCCTACGAATCGATTGTCTTTCCATACACTAGCGATGTTCCATCTCCTGTCGCCCGAATAATGCGACTGTAGTCTCGATAGAGCTATATATACTCTTACACGTAAAAGAGGTTAGGATTTGGTAAAGCATCAAGGATATCACAATCCAGAAAGTATTTAGCTTTCAAAATACGACTAAGTAAAGAATTCGTGTTTTGAATAATGCGCCACACTTGTTTCCCCAACATAGCCATATTAAAAGAGCTTAAAGTCCCGAAAACCCATTTCTCCATCTCTTTTACTCTCACAAAGTGTATCCATTTAGTCGATGGATCTTATCTTTCTTCTGAGTCACCATCAAAATTTAGCAATTATTGACTCTAACTTCGTGGAGAAGGTAATCCGGTGGTTTAAAGAACCCATCACATAAGTAGGTATAGATTGAAGCAGTTTAATCATAACCTCTTTCCCGCTTTAGAGATGCTTCTCCCAAAACCTTGTGTTTTTTAAATCCTCTCCTAAGCCGACTAAAACCTCTCTTTGTGAATTTCCCATCGTTGTAGGTAGCGAGATATTTTTCATGCATATCGACTACCTCGATAGGTAAGATATTTCTAATCTCTTCAATTCTCTCCCAGCGTTTCTCTTTGAACACTACGATTGGATTTTCAATATTAATCAATTGTCCAGAAGAAACACTATACTTATGCAGGATATTATTGATTTCAATAGCCGACTCCTTACTTGCCTCGCAGAAGATAAGAGTATCGTCTGCGAACAAGAGGTGAGAAACACTAGGTGCACTAGGTGTAATAGAAACCCCTCGCAACAGCCCCCTAACCTCCGCATCCACAAGCAAAGAACTAAAAGCATCAGTACAGAAAAGAAACAAATAAGGAGATAACGGATCCCCTTGACGTAAACCCCTCTTAGGCTGGATAGGACCAAAAAGTTCACCGTTCAGTTTTATAGAGTAAGAAACTGAACACACACAGAGCATTATTAATTGAATAAAATCATGCTCGAACCCTAGTCTATATAACACACTCTCAAGGAAAGTCCATTCAACTCGATCATAAGCCTTGCTCATATCCATTTTTAAAGCCATAAAACCATCTTTGCCTTTTGTCTTTCTTTTTAAAAAATGATTAATCTCATAAGAAAGTAAAACATTATCGTTGATTAACCTATCAAAAGCGGAATTTGGGTTTCGGCTATGATCTTATTCATATGGGGTTTGAGTCTGTTAGTAATAACCTTAGAGGCCATTTTAAAAACGACATTACTCAAACTTATAGGCCGAAATTGGGTAATCAGCTCAGGTGCTTTACACTTGGGAATAAGGATAATATGAGTGAAGTTCAGTTTAGGGTTCAAGGAGCGTTTATTGGAATATTGAACCTGATCGGTCACATTTTACGACAACATGCGAATTTTTGATAAAAAGTGCAGGCATACCATCGGGGCCAGGGGATTTGGTAGGAAACATATAAAAAAGTGCATTTCTTACCTCAAGTGGCGTGAAATCCTTAGATAGCTCTCTGTTGATGGAGTGATCAACTTTCGACTTCATAGTTCTGACCACCCAATCAATGTCCTGAGTTGTTGGATGAATACTGGAGAATAACTCCTCATAATACTCGACTGCTATGTTGCCCATAATCCCCAGATCCGACTTGAACTCCCCAAATTGATCCTTGAGACCTATAATTTCATTCTTAGTATCTCTCTTTGAAGCTTGGGCATGGAAGAATTTTGTGTTTCGATCTCCTTCCGCTATCCATTGCGTTTTGGCCCGTTGTTTCCAAAGAACTTCTTCTCGATCAACATATCTTCAAGGTCACTTTTTAATCTATGTTACATCACCTTTATTTCCTCAAGTGAAAGGCTTAGATTGAAGCTTTTCCAGCTCTCTGTTCAACTTTCGGATTTTATTTATTTGAATTATGTTTGCTTGGTTCAACTTGATGATTGACGCTCGGAAAAATTAAAATGAAATCTTTAAACCGAAATCTTCAGGACGAGAATAGTGGTGGTCATCATGTGGTCATCGATCGATCCATACAAAGCGAGCGCTTTGTTTTTGCGTTGGCGAAAACGAAGTGTAATATTAGGATAATTATGTTTTACTGTTTAACGGTGATTCGGCACTCCTCCAGGTACTTGAAATCTTCTACTGATCGAGAATCCGATCAGAATCCGGTGTGGATCTCCGTCGATCCATGACAACTAAGCGAGCGCTTTTTTTACGTTAGTAGAGCGGAAGGAGATTTTGGTAAAAATTGGCCACTAGTGCCATGATTTGAGTTCCTCACGGTGATATGACTAATTTGGGCTTGTGGAAAGATTCCTCCAACTAGCGATGTAGCGGTGATCGAGTCGTTCCTTTGTATTATTAGAGTTCCTCTACGATTATTCAGCGTAAGCGGATGCAATGAAGCGAGATCGACTAAGTCATTATGGGTCAAAGCTCCGAAATCTCTCAATCTCCATTCGGTAGGTACACCTCGACTTATCATCGTGACTAAGTAGCTCGTTAAAATCACCCATCACCATCCATTCTCTATCGAGCTCCCCGAATCTTTCATTAATATCGAGTAATCTTCGTTTTGTTGTGTCTAGTTCCCATAGAAACACATGAACCTCGAAATCAAAGAACTATCTACAAGTGAATATTAGCATCGATATGATGTTTGCTAAAATTCAAAATAAATGGCTGAAGCGTCTTTCTCCCACAAAGTGCGAACCTCCAGTTACCATGAGAACTCGACACGAAACATGTTAAACTTCTCTCTAAGCTTGAACCCATAGTCATCTAACTTGGTTTCCATAGAAAGACAAAGTGGGGTGGAAATCTTTCAAGAGATCTCCCAAAACTCGAGGCGCAGAGGTTCCTCGACCACGACAATTCCAACTAAAACGACTCATTGGGGATAGCAACCACTTCTCTAGTAATTTATCGCACTTGACTTCTTTTGATGACTCCATTATGTTCATTCTCCTTATTCTCGAACACTTTCGAACATCACTATTTTTGTTTGTAGTACCAATCAATTGACCTCTCCTTTTACAGCTAGTTGGTTTCTTTGAGTGGCCGATTCAGATTGGATGGGCCAGGCGGGGGTTGGTTTGGGCTTCTTTGGTTTCAAGCTACTGGAATTAGGATATTTGGCGTGTGGTTTGGGCCTATTACTTTTGAGTTGGGTCAGGAAGACTTGTCAGGCCTCTTGAGCCCAGTTTTGGACGGATAAGGTTTGTGGGTCAAGGCTAGTATCACTAGGTGGAGACTCAAGTTGGGTTAGGACTTGGTACATGGGCTGATCAACCATGGGAGAGGGTATAATTGCTAATGGCTGGGGTGTGGAATTGGGATTGGCTGTAGTTGGGTCAACATGTACTGGATTGGGTCGATTTGGTTGGGCTAGGTAAATTGTTTGGGCCAAATTGGTAACAGTACTGGACTCGGTCATATGACAGTTGGGAGGATGGGTTATGTTTGGGGAAGGTTTCAAATTAAAAACTGGCTCTGGGGTAGTCAACGCTAATTCCATTCCCTCAATCTCGTCATTAGGATCTTCCTCAATTAAAATTAATTTCCCCTTATCAATTCCAGAATTAGCATTAACCATTTGCGGCAAAACCGTAGTACTCACTCCTGAAATCACGCTTTCCTTAATAGTTTGAGTAATTTCCACAGCGGACCCTGAAAAATTTCCAATCCCAACATTACCCTCACTACTCAGCTCCCCGGGCGATGAAAATTCCGGCCTGGTGCTGGAGTTCGGAGGATGCTCCGATTAAGACTTCCCTGAACATACTTGGATTGTTTAGAATTAAGGTTCGTACGCAACCAGTCACCGTACCTCAGCTTATCAGCTCGAACATCACCATTCAGATTTGCCACTTCCAAGCAATCCCGACAATCTTTCACCAAGTGCCCAATGATCCTGCAGTAATAACAGAAGTTTGGGAGGCGTTCGTACGCCAGACGAATCTGCAAAACTTCTCCAGATGGCATTGAAATTTGTAGCACACGTCGTAGTGGTTTCTGAACATCAATTCTTACTCTGAATCGCAGTGTCATCCCCAATCGGCCCGTGGCATTGTAATCATCCATCTCTTCGAATTTTCCCATTGCATTCCCCAACACCTCCGCCATTCCTTGATGAAACAACATAATAGGTAATCCTGAAGCTTGAACCCAGAACAATGTTTCAGAGAGGGAACCATCCCTGGGTCCTCATTAGCATTAAACTGACTCATCACCACTAAATTCTTGTCAAACGACCAAGGACCCCTTGCCATAAATCTATTTTTCTCGATCACATGCCCAAATTGCACCAGTATTCTATCTTCTCCAATTTTCTGGAAATGCACCTTACGTGAAACATTCCATCCAGACAACATGGTACGTTCAAAAGCCTCCAAGTTGATAGATTTCCTGGACAGAATACGCCCAACAAGACATAACTCATGATTAATAGCAACAGTATTCCAGACTGTATCAGGCACACAAATTTTTTGAGCTTCATCATCCGTTGAACTCATTTTGGAACTCAACTCCGGCAAGATACTATCCATGTTTAAACTCAGAACACCAAGCAGATTGAGGGAACAATGAAGGAATATGGTCACTCGATCAACAAAAATTATCATGCAGAAAAACACACACGAGAGAAAGAAAACACCCAAGCACAAGAGCTGAAAAATGGTAGGTTAAAAGCTAGAAATAAGGAAAGTCAATCACCGAAAATATTAAAGATCTTTTGAGATTAATTTTAAATTTTGAAATTTTGAAAAAATTTTAGAAGACGAAGTACTGAAACAGAGAGACCTACGAACCGAACTTCATGAACTTTCACAAGAACACTCGGAAAAATGTAAGGTGGCCTCACAATCACTCGGAAATATGGTGTGTGATCTCACCGGTTTGGGTTAAAAGGAAGAAAAGATGATTGAGGCTCGGGGAGGCGAGCTGAATCTCAGAACTTGAGAGGATCTTTTAGAGAGAGAGATTTTTTTAGCATTTAAGAAGAGTTATAATCCTTCATTCATCAATCACATGTCAAATGGATATGTTGTACACTCTTTAAACTAGGCAACCATTAAAAAAAGCTCAAAAAAACACAAAGAAAACTGAACAGGTGTTCCTATTGACGCCTGGCCAAATTTTTGGCCTACTGCCCTATCTGGTCGCGTTCTATACAAGAGGAGACCGTGGCCAGAGTGGATCCAGGGCGCGGCCTGACCCACTAGTACCCCAAAAATAATTTTTCAGCCTCTCCTTGAACATGGAGAACCATCAATTCCCCATCACTGCTCTTATTCCCAAATTTTTGCACATTAGATGACTTATTCACATGTATGGGATAACTCAATTCATTTATGCATTGATCAAACACACATAGTGCATTAATCATCCTTCACCACTTGGTGATTTAGTGATTAACCATACTAGTGCAATTCGTTTAACAAGGAGATACACGTTTATACGGAATACTTATTTCCGACATGTTGGATCCAAATTTGACCAAACACGGATTGAGAGCTCATTTATTTTCCACTAAAATTCCAACAAATTACTTAATAAGCTAGTTGATTTGTTAAATCGTGTATAAATAAAAACAAATGACTAACTTATTGAAACATGTAATTGTAAGCTACATGAGGTGGCTTCTGTAATACCATTCACATGTTCACGTAAGATGCTTAGTTATCAAAATAAGCACATAGTGATAAGATAATAGTCTGGGAGAATTACATTTATGGTCCTCTATTTGACCTTCTGTTACATTTTATATCCTAAAGATGATTTATTTTCTCTTGTTTTTTGGTCCCCTGGACCATATGTAATATCCGTTCTATACGGATTCGATGAGGTGCAAACTTGCGTTTCAAGAGGAGATCGATTATAAATTAAAAATAAAGAAGTATAAAAATATTTGAAAGAATTAATTAAAATATGTTTACAAATAAAACAAATATTATCGATATTACTACTTATTAATCAAAATCTTTATGTTGTCAATATATTTTTTTTTTTTGCACAATTAAACAATTTTATAAAACTTGCAAAGAGAGTATACAGAAGCTCAAAACAAATCAAGCCAACAGCTCAACATGAGACTGTAAATGACTTCAACTAAACAAGTATCTAAACTCCGTACTCGGTACGTGATCTAGGAAACTTTCTACACCATATTCAAGCTCAAGATTTCAACTAAGACAACAAACTAGGTTTGCGATCCCATAATTAGCAGAAATCTCGGAAACCATTGTGCTTGACATAGCGAATCGGATCCAACTATGTGCCTTCGAGAGGCGAACCTGACATTCCCTCCGCTAAATGGTGCATAGTGAAGTCGTCTGTAAACACTCTTCGCAAGTTACAAAGGCAGACAACTAACACCTGTACACCCATCCAGCTAGCAATCTGCAAAAGAATACCCCTGGTAAATCTGTTTCAAACACGAGGAAACCAAGCATGAAATAGTCCAACCAACAACAGCAACACTACTTTAACAAACATCCCAAACTATCAAAACATAAAATCAGGACAAAGCCAATCAAACAAATTGTTAGGAATATATGTTAGTATTTTGATCACTCATCACATGTTCTTATCTTAGCCAGAAAGGTGATTAAGTGCTCTTGGTTCACTTGAACATTGTAAAAGAGGAAATCACTGAGTATGATTAGTCTACTAAATCTTGTATTAGGATTATAGGTCTCTGAGTGTAATTTTTTATTTCAAGAAGACCATGAAGATCAATCCTAGCAATGGAGCTTTTCTGAAGATTAGAAGACTGAAGATTGCACAAGGTTTATGAAGACACAAAGGTTTAGTCTTACTCAGAAAGACTATGTCCTTAATCCTTTCTTAAGTACATTAACTTACTTTGAAAATATGATTTTGGACATATGATATCATGAGTATGGAGCATGCAAGCCATCAGAAAGGCTCATGTATCCGTTGAGACTAAAGGACAATGAACAGTACTATGCATTAAATGCATCGTGAAATCTTTAAAAAAGCAAGTCCTCTACGAAACAAGAGATAGTGACTTACGTACATAGTTGAAGATATAAGCGGATATAATTTGATAGAAACAACGGATACAATTGACGCCTCTCAAATTTATCTATATATATCACACACTTAGATGCTTGAAGAACATACCTTAGAGCGCTCTATCTTGCAAACTTACCATCAAGCAAAGTATTCTCTCAAGCACTCTACTACCCTTTAGAAAGCTTTACATTGCTTGAAGAATCACTAGTAGTTCTAAGTTGTCACGAACCTTACAAGAGATTGTTATTAAGTGAAAGAGTTGAACTATCGATACCCTTACGAAGCTCATTCTCGAGCGGACACGATTACTTGGGTCGATAAAAGCGGTATCATCCTTTGAACAAGTGTATTAAGTAGTCTTGTTCTATTAGGCTCTCTGAAACATAAGCGAAAAGTTATCGAGAAGTCTCTCGACAAACCTTATAACACACCATCAGGCGTGGAGTAGAGGAAGTACTTGATTTGGGAAATGGGGAATAACTCGAGGTTATCTGAGTAGAGGAAGTACTTAGCTCTGGGTGAGGAATAACTCAGGGGAACATTTGGTTGGGAACCATTTGTTTAGGAATCTTAGAATAGGATTATTGTAAGGTGAACTCGATTATACTGTTCTAGTGAATTCTAGGTCTCGGAAAGGCGAAATGGATTAGTTGGAGGATTCGCCACCTCAGGATACCACTATACTTGATGTGTTATTTACCTTTACGTATTTACATTTGATAAAGCACACACACACACTTACTTATTGTTTACTTACCTATCTTAAAGTCTTCGCTCTGAATTTAAGTATCGAAACCCCAGGTTTCGAGAAAGCTGTGTTTATCGACAAAAGATTTAAAGACTATTCACCCCTAGTCTTTTACTTTGCGTTATCTGGACCAACAAGTGGTATCGAGGCGGAGGTTCCTGACAAGCCTTGAACACAGATCCCAGATAGGTGAAGGAACTTTGTCCCTTCGAGGACTATATAATTTGTGTGTTAAGTGCGGTATGTCTCGAGTGATGCTCCGTTAAAGCCAAAAACTACGAGAAATGGAAGAACAACATGATGCTCCATCTGGAGGCCATTAGTGATGAGATGATCTATGTCATCAATGAAGGGCTATCAAAATCGAACAACTCGAACAAGTTCTTGAGGTGTCGATGGAAGAAAAACCTCAGACAAGGAAGATGGGCGAGGACATGGCTGCTAGTGATAGTGGTCATGTTGCTCGTGGAAGCATTATATATGAAGACGAGCGAGAGCTACGGACATACGAAGATGCGAGAGACCTGATTGGATGGTCGAGCTCGTAATATAATCATCGGATCGACACTGAGCACATACGGTGTAAATTGTGGGGTGCTAAAGCGGCGAAAGTTGCTGTGATTGATTGAAGAAATGCATGCGAACGAGAAAACGAAAGAAAACAAGTTGAAATTCTTAAATTGAAGTTCCAAAACTTCAAACAAGGTCCCAGAAACTCTGGAAGAACTTGATTTGATTTACTACACTTATGAGTGATATGGCGACACTTGGTGAAAGATAGATACTCGGTCGGAAAAGATTAAGACTATTGTCGAAGTCTCAATCTGTTGAACACACTAAGTTCTTTTATTTCAATCAAGGGATGCGAAATATTACTCGATGAGCTCTTCTCTCATCTTGCTCTCATAGACTATGAGACAACTCAGAGAGAACAAACAGCTGAAAAGTTGCAAAGTGTTGCTCTAGTTTCTCAAGGTACTTCTGAAAAGAAGGATACTAAAGAAGCATCTGAAGAAAATGCTCTTGCAGTAAGACACATGAAGAAATTTGTGAGAGAAGAGAAGAAAAGCAAAAGAAAAAAAAAAAGCATCTTGGCCCAAACTATCATCGGTCTGAGAACATACAAGTGAACAACTCTCTGAACACCCCATTCGAGAAGGTGTTAATCTTTGAAGGCTGAAATAGGAAATGATATATGCTTCTATTGTCAAAAGCTGGTCACTTCAGAGATTGTCTGCTTTGAACAAGCTCGAGGCAATTGACAAGAAGGACGGAAGAAATTTCAAAGAGAAATCAAAGGGCCTTCTTGGTGAAGAAAGGAAGAAGATTCAAATTCAACTTGATGCTCTAGACTTTGAGCAGATTACGAAGATGGAGATTAGATGACTCGAACCTACCATCACCAATTGTGTGGAATCACCACGATATAATTGACTTGACCTTAAGAAGAAAGAAATGTGTGGAGTTGCTAAGATTCTTTGGTCGGACATCTCGACATTGAAATGTGTCTTATGGTGATGAGGTAACTAAAATTCACAATTTCTATACTATGAGGTGATGATGGAATTGAGGATCTGGAGTTGGTCAAGAGTGAATTGGATCGTTATGAGAAAGAATTTGGAAGCCTGATCCAAAACCGAATTCTAGAGGAAAGCAAAGAAACTCTTGAAAAGAGGTTACCAAGCTAACAGTGTCTGAAAATAAAACCTTTGAAATAGCCTTTCGAAATCTCGGATATCGAGAATGAAAATTCTCACAAACTAGCCTTGAATGAACTTACCAAGAAAATGATGAAGGCTTTACGAGAATGAAGAACTTCGGAAAGAAAGAGCTATCCTTCAATCTTATGCAAAGGCTAGTGACACTCTCTTTGAGGTTCAATCCTATCTAAGAGATCCCTCGAGAAAGGTGGACTTGGACTCGATGAACAATCAGTAATTCATCTCCTCGAAGAAGAGTGATGAAAGGTTGACCTTTGTAAAAGTCAGAGAATGGTTCTTCAACCACTATAGCATTGGTGGAAAGCTAGGGTAGTTGACAAAGGAAAAGGATAGCAATGACCTTTGAAAGAACAACAAGTTCACAAGAAACTTGTGGATGAGGTTTACGAAAAGAAACAACCCTCATACATGTAACCATCCACATTGCTATATTACTAGGAAAGGAAGAATTGCTGGAATAGGCAAATTCTCTCTTGTACCATCTTATGGAAATAAAGGCGGTGCGAAACTAGTAAATATACGAAAGCGTATTGAGGAAAGCGAAGGTGTTGAAATGGCATTTGCTATCGAGCTATTGGAAAAGTTCTTACGCAACAATATAAGGAAGGACAAGAACAATGGCGCAAGGTGATATTGCGCATGTGATAGCGAAGTGGAAGAAATCTCAAGCCCGAAAAAGCTGAATGCGAGCTAGAAGGAACGGCGGAAAGGCTAAGTTCTTTGAAAAGCAATCGAAACCAGGATCGAGAAAGCACGAAAAGGAACACCTAGAAACACCACAAGAAGGAAAATTGAGATCAAAATTACTAATTTTATTGCATCTCCTTGATCAAGTTAGATAAAACAAACTCCCGAAATTCACTAAAATGTGGATTCCTCTTTGGAAGAATGTTTAGTCTAAATGGTTCTATCTACGAAGCGAGAACCTAACTCTGTTCTGTTTTATGCGAGCGCCTCTTGGACTAAGGCTCGATGGCTGTTTGATAGTGGATCACGGAAAGCACATGACATGAGACAAGCAAATCTGGTCGATTACAAAGCTTGCAATGGACGGACATCAGTTCTTTGGAGAATTAAATCCCTCTCTGGGATTTAGCGATGTCAAATTAGGATCATTAACTATCAACGGCGTATTACATGTTAAGGGTTTGAAATATAATCTATTTAGCATGAGCAGGTTTGCGAAAGTTCTTGTGAAATTCAAAGCAAAGTATTGCAAACTTATTGACAATGAGTCAAGCGACGATCTTGGTTGCTTTCGGCGGAAAAGCGATCTTTATATTGCCATTGGGCATCTGCCCTGTTGAAGAATGTCTCATGGTGAGTCGATCGGTCACACATAAAACCTTGGTTATAGCACAAAAGAATGAATCAATTTCAAAACTACGAACAAACTTGCGAAAGAGTTAGTGGTTGGCCTTCCCAAAACATCTTCGAAAGGATGGTATCTGTTATACTGTCGGATGGAAACAACCTAAGATCTCTTTCAAGTCAAAATCAGACACTCTAGTGTTAGACCACTGCAACTATTACACATGGATCTTTTTGAATCATCTGTAACTAGTTATGCAGGAAAGAAGTATAGTCTTGTTGTTGTAGATGACTTCTCAAGATTCACTTGGGTTATCTTTCTGAAGCACAAATCTGATGCTAGGGTGGAGATACCAAACTTCTTTGAATAAGCTTGAAGTCATGAAAAGGAGGACAAGGTATCTGCAATCAAAAGCAGACCATAGTCTTGAGTTTGTCGACGATTACATAAAGGAGTTTTGTACGACAAAGGTATACACCAACTTTCTTTCCTCTGTAAGAACACCACAACAAAATGGTGTTGCGAGAAAGGAAAAATAGAACACTTAAAAAAGACAAGGACAATGCTAGGCGACCTTTGAGATAAGTGAAGTTTATTGGGTTGAAGGCGTAAACCTGACATGCTACACTCGAGCGGATGTTTGATAAACAAACACCATGACAAGTCCCTTATGAACTCTTGGTTGGTAGACCCCTAATATCGATCATCTAAAAGTATTTGGTTGTAGATGTTTTGTTCTTAACAATGGAAAAGAGTATCTAGAACATTTCAACCAAAGGCGGATGAAGGTGTGTTTCTTGGTTATTCTATGAATAGCAAAGCTTACGAGTTTACAACAAAGAACAAAGAAGATTGAAGAATCGGTTCATGTTGTATTCTATGAAGGAAGCAAGAAAACACCCCTGGCGATGAACTCTCGAAGGTTCAAGGAACTAATGATAAAGGATTACGAAGAGGAACTCTCGGAAAGGAAAAACATCATTGTGGAAGAGAGGATGACTACGAAGAAAAGCATGAAATGCCTAGTAACAGGATGATTCTCGGACATGATGAAGAATTTCCTATGAGAATTTGAAATGGGCGAAGATGTTCATCGAGAGCTAACTCTGAAATGACCTCTCAGCAGGCATGTCGAAAGCTCTCACCTGAGCAAGTGTCGACATTCACCGCCACGAGGTGCAAAATGTCACGAATCTTGAAGAAGTATCAAGTCGTAATCATAGTGATTCACATTGAGATCACATAAATGTTGACCTACTAGCCTAAACCCGTGATGAGATGGATCAAGGATCATCACGCAAAAGGCGTGATTGGACGATCAATCAAGGTGTTAGGACTAGGAGAGCAATAGTGAAAATGCTAACTCTCTCTTTGGATGTTTTATCTCAAACATTGAACGAAAACTATAGAAGAAGAATTAAGAGACCAAGGCGGATCTCGCAATGCAAGAAGAGTTGGATCGTTTGAGAGAAACAAAATCAAAACTAGTTCCATTTGTAGAAGGAATATACGTGATTGGAACTAAGTGGGTTTTGAAACACGATGAATGAATCTGGTGAAATAACGAAACAAAGCAAGGTTGGTTGCGAGGATTCACCCAGTGAAGGTTTAGATTTTGATGAGTCATATGCACGGTTGCAGTTGGATGCAATAAGACTCTTTCGCCTTCGACTCATAAAGACTTTAAAGTTTATTAGATGGATGTCAAGAGTGCATTCTTGAATGGTGAACTTCTTGAGGAAGTCTATGTTGAACAACCACTGGCTTTGAAGTTTCCTCGGAAAGTAGAATGGTCTATAAGCTCTGAAGCTCTTTATGGGTGAAAGCAGGCTCGAAGAGCATGGTATGACACTTTGGCTAAATACCTACGGAAAGTAGTTTCAAGAAAGGTGAAGTTGATAAAACTTTATTTACTTTAAACCATGATGGGAAACTACTCTTAGTTCAAGTATATGTTGATGACATCATATTTGGATCTAAGGACAAGCAACTTTGTGATGACTTTGCTAATCTCATGAAAAGTAAGTTGAGATGAGCATGATGGGAGAATTGAACTATTTCCTAGGATTGCAAGTCAAGCAACTCAATGATGGAATATTCATTAGTCGGACAAAGTATGCAAAGACATGCTCACAAAGTTCAATCTTAAGCCTTACGAAAGAATGCTAAGATACCTATGAGCATAGGAACCAAGATGACCTATCTTGAATCGGATGAGTGTTGATGAACACAAGTATAGGAAATTGATAGGTTCACTACCTTCTTTATGACGGACACGATATTCAATATGCGGTTGGAGTGTGTGCTAGATTTCAAACAAATCGATGCAATCACACTACAACATTGCTATGAAAATATTAAGGTATGTGAAATGCAGTAGATGTAGGTTTGTGGTATCTAAAGAAAGTGGATTGAGTTTGGTGGTTACTCGGATCTTTGATTATCTTTGGATCAATGCTTGATAGGAAAAGTACCTCGAGAACTTGTGGGTTTAAGGAACTAGACTTATCTCATGGTTTAGCAAGAAAAACTCGATTGCAACTTCTACCACGGAATTTGAATATATTCTTCTTTGGTTGTTGTGCAACACAAATTACGTGGATTCAACAACAACTCGAGACTATGGACTCGATGAAGAAAACTCCCATTTTACTGATAACACAAGTGCTATTGCAATCACACATAACCCCAAGTTCCATGCGAACAAATCACATTGATGTTAGACACCACTTCGCCGGAGACCATGTTGAGAAAGCGATATAGAGATACTCAAGATTGTCACGGAAGACCAACTTGAGATATCTTCACTAAGCCCTTACAAGAAAGCGGTTCTTGACCTTAAGACATAATCTTGGATTAATGGGTTGCTAAGGACTGAAAAATTGTCTGAATCTCTAAAAATTTGAATAAGTGAGTAGGCCTCGAGAGCAGTTCTTAGAAAGCCAAGTTGATAAGAAGTGATGCAAAGGTTTACGGTAGCAATACTCGAGAAAGACATAACATTCTGGAGCAGGTATCCGAAAGGCAAAGGTCGATTACACTTAATAAGTAAATAAAACTAGAACTTACTTGCTTTGAGTGGGTCGAATACATTGAAGCAATGAAGGTTACGACACTTGAATTGAAAAGCTATTTAGTCATAAAGAAAGCGGACACACAAAGCCCAAAAGTATAAGTTACGAAAGGCAAACATGTGCAGCGTCTTGTATTTTACCATTTCATGATAAACAATATATAGATAAGGACTTGACACTTTCGAATGATAAGCTCGAAGCGATTAAGTGTTCTTACTCTTTACTAAGTGACCTGATGAATGTAGCATATTAAAAATCCATCAAATCGGCACATTACCATTTGTTGATTGATATCATTACAAGATATTCAATATAAGCCCTTGATGAATAAGCGTTTGATCTCAGCGGTGAGATCAAAACAAAGCAATAATGTCATTGAGAAATGCAGACATGGCCCACTCGCATTTAATGAAGTACAAAGGGCGTACCACGCCTATCTGAGATGCAAAGACACGCATTCATATTCAGCTATATGTATGTTGTATCTATGTACATTTTATGCTATATATATAGGATTTGGGCAAAAGACAAACACTTTTACCAATTAAAATTTTCAAACTTGCATCAAAATAGCAAAATCTCTCAAGATTTACGCAAAACCCCTCTAAAACTCAACTTCTTGTGCTTAGTCTTACGAAAAACACTCCTCTAAACTCTATATAAGAGATGGCACCGAAGATGACCACCAAGAACCTAAGGCAACATCCTCTGCTCTGCTGAAAGCGAGGAGGAAAGGAACAAGGTGTTGAATAAGCATATACAGGAAAGTTACCCCATCATTTTGGAACCCTAAACACAAAATGAATTGGGAGCCTTTCTAGTAAAGAGATATGTACCGGTTATATCTTCTAAACGGGAAAGAAAAGCGATATTAGGAATCTTGAAGAATTCCCATATCTACTGACTTCTATCTGCTTGCACAGTGGACTATCCACCTTTGGATGTCTTGGAGTTCTATAACAACTCCAAAATCTTCACAAAAGTTGTGAATGATGAAGAAGAAAAATACATGCGGTTGAAGTCGAAGGACGAAATTGTTCTAGGCGCAAGACTTTACGCAAGATATTAGATTGAAAAATCGAGGAACATTTGAAGACATCAACATCAAGGGCGGTTCCATGATTCAAGCGTCGAAGAGCTATTTGAAGCAATCCGGTTAGAAAATGCAAAAGGTTGCCCGGAGACTTTGTTACGAAGGCCATGAAACTAGTCATCTCGAAACTCTGAGTACTTTAGCTCTTATGCGGTCCGTTGCTTTGATGGCGATAAAGGTGGAGTAGACCGGATAAGCATGGAGAGATGGATGATGATGCATCTTACGAACAAGAAGCATGAAGGCGGAAACCCACTTCAATTGGGGAAGTATGCCTTGACAAATTCCTTGGACATATTGAGAATTTGAGCCCAAAATCATCAATGGCCTTCTTGAGCGAAGGCGATATGCACTGGTCTCGGGATCATTACATTACGGAACAATGGGAATCACTCTCGAGAGGCGAAATCGATCCTGACTCCCTTTTGAGACCGCTTTTGAAGAAAAGGAGAAACTTCTGGCTTGAGCTTTTCGAAAAGCGAGAAGAAGAAAGCGCAGCAAGGTGAGGAGGTCTCTGAGCAAAGCTAAACCTCCGGTTCCCGCCAAGAAAGAGGACTCATGAAGAGAGCCTCCAAGCCCCTAATCATACAAGAGGCCTGACCTTACAGGCAAGGTCTCGAGAAGATGTTGGGCCTTCGAAAACAAATCGAGAATCCCCAAAGTCTGAACGAATGCTCGAACTCTCCGGAGATGATAGAAATATCATAGATGGAGTGCACCAACAGAATAGTGATTACGAGGATGATGAAGTACTTGCAAAAGTACTCAAAAGGTTCAAGTATGAGACCCGTGGAGGAGCTTCAAGCTCATCTTGAGAAGACAAGAGCCCCTCACTTGACGGAAGAAGAAGGCTGGGTGAGGAAGATAGAATGATGGAAGATGTTGCCATTGCTTCCACATTCACAATGCCAACATTTAATATTCTTTGAAAACCACATGTTCTTGAGCAGGTTCCTCGACCTTACGAAGAGCTCAACTCTCGAAGGGATCAAGCGAGATGGAAACTTCGGAATGATACTACGAGGAGATACATAATGAGCACGGAGAGGCGTGGATTCACCACAAGTTCAAGAGATCAATGATCGGCTGACTCTATCGGGTAACAAAGATAGTTGTATATCTAACATGTCGACATAATTGTATATTAACTTGTTACTCATAAAACATATTTATTCTGAGCCGACTGGAGACACACTTCGGGGAAGAAAACATTGTCCACCTTGAATCGAAGAGGTTCCTCAACCTCGGAACATCAAGAAGAGCACATCCCGGGTAGTAAAGTTATCTCTGAACAAGAAATAACTAACTAAAATTGCTCTTATGTTCTAATATTCTTAATGTCTCTTCTTAGGCTCCAACTGAGGAAGTAGTGGTGGTGGAACCAACACCCCAAAACCTAGAGATTCCAGAAGCTGAAAAGCTTTCTGAGGAAATTTTACTGAGCCTTCTGCTGAGAAGGTAAGTAATCAGTAATAGTCTTCTTCAACGAATGCTCTGGAAAACCCACTACTAAAATCTCTTATGTTTGTTCTTACAGGCTCAGTCAGAAGAACAATTGGATGGAGAAACAGTTGTGTCATCTCCTCCAAAAGAAACTAAAACTGCTGAACAAGCAGTATCTGCAGAAAAGGTGCCAGAAACCCTCAAGGTTTCTGCGGAACTTGCTTGGAAGTAAGTGAAGTCTCAGAAAGCACTTTTCCACCTATCTTTTCTATTAACAGTTTCTAAACATATTTGATTGTAATTCTCAGGTTCAAGCAGAAAGAAAGGTTGATGAGGATAAAACTTCTCCTCACATCAAAGTATCTGAGGCCTCTGTGCCCAAGCAAGTAAAAATCCAAGCAGATGAGCCTAGTGTTTCTACGGTATGCTCGAAGCTCATACGCACCTGATTACTAACACAAGTGGTTTGAACAAAACTAACTTGAACACTTTCTTCGGGCTCAAAGTCTAGTGCAGTTGATTTACTCGAGGCCTTCGGAAGCACACCTTAAAGAAACATCTCAAGTGCTTGACAATAGCGAAACTTCGGAAAGGTGACCTTTACGAGTAGCGAAATGTCGATGTCGAGAAAAGAGCAATTGCCCTAAATCGAGGATTATATCCATGCATTGTTCCCTGAGTCCTACTCATTTGCCACTCTAATGCATGAAGACTTCATTTATGAAGTAGCACGAACTTATAGCGATTTCAAGTCGGATGCTCAAACCAAGGCGGATGGTTACCCATCACCTTGCCCGACAAACTCACTACTTATCTGTTGAACAAGAAGAAGTTAATGGGAGGATGATTACATTCCCAAATGTGATCCTTTGGTTTGAACATGGCGAGGAGATGGGCGAAAATAATTATCAAGAACCTCCCTCGAGCATCGAAACCAAGAAACAAAGAACAAGAGTGATGATGATGATGATCTGACTGGACAAAGGCGGGATTGAAAGCTAGCAAAGAGAGTGGAGAAAAGGCTACTCCCTCAATTGCTAGACAGCTCCATCATCATCACATCCCAAGTCTCGTCAAGATACCCGACAAATTTGAACACAATGATGCCATAGAAGAAATTTAATTCTTGAGTTTAGGATTGAACAACTCGAGAAAGGTATTGGAAGAAGAGAAGTGAATCAACATTGAGACTCAAGCTCTTGTTGATGAAAAGGAAGCCAAAATCAAAAGCTCGAAGAAGCTAATGCGAAGAATTGGCACTCCTAGATGAGCAAAGAAATTTGAAGAATGCCATTGTTGTCACAATTCTTTGAAATAGATGCAATGGATGACAATGATGATGAAGAGCATGATCTCTGTTGCATCGGAAAGACCTTCTACATCTTCTCGGAAGGTCGGTACACTTGATGGAAGCGAAGAAGATTGTCGATCTGCAAACAATCAAAGAAAAAGATTATAGCGGTGATCTTGAAACCCGACTTGATCAACTGAAGCGAAGATGAGAGACTTGTCACTCGGCACAAAAGAGCCCTACTTGCTCCTCATATATTCTCTGCACAAGTAGTTCAAGTGAAAGAGCACCGTCACGAGCAGTGTCTTTTAGAACTCGGAAAGACACTAGTTGCCCCAGACACATAAGTGCTAAAATCCGTCCAGAAGAGATGAAGCCTTTGGGCTTTGCTTTACTCAACGAGCAACCGACATCGCTCTATCTCGAAAGACCTAGGGTTGGTCGGGGATGAGGATTGTAACAATGCTAATCGACATTGAATGAAGCCCATCTTATCCTTGAAGCAGCGCCATCCTAAGGCAGCGAAGAGCTCAAAGAAAGGGCGAGGGCGGTTAGAAAGCGGAAACAAATTTGAAGAAAGAACTTCAAGAATTAGTCGGGGTGCACAACAATCTCGGAAAAACTTTGAAACTCTCCACGAAGCTTATGCTATCATGAGTCGATCATTCATGACTAAGGGGAAGAAGAGATGCCTCGAAAAGCGGAGGAAGAAAAGAAAACAATCAAATCCTCCTCCTCAAGTCGACTTGTCATTAAGGACACCCTTGGAGACACCCTTGAAGAAGTTGTTCCGGATCAACTGACGGAAGGGTGAGAAGTATAGTCACTAGGGGAACCAAGTCCTTAGAATCTCGGAAGAGAAGAAGACTTAAGAAGAAGAAAAGGAAGAAGGAGAAGTAAGAGGCGAAAGGCGCAAGTCTCAATTTTGGACTACAATGATGATGAGGATGATTCGATGAACATCCACTTCACAAGAAAAGGAGACAACTACTTCACAACCTCCTCTGGCGTGAAAGCCATAGCGACGAACTCCTTTTGGAAATACCAAGTCAATACAAGGAACATCCACAGCCATTGGCGGGAAGAAAGGGTTAGAGGATCTCTGACGAAGGCCACCGAAAAGCGAAGGATTTCGGTTTGGCGGAATAAATAATGAAACACATCGAAAGGCGGTGATGCCCACATTGAGTATATGAAGACGATGTGAAGAATCTTCATATAGGTGCATTACGAACAAGAGAGGTATTGGATTACGGAACTACAACATCTACTTGTCAATGATAAGTTTCAACTCCATCCTCGACGGATCACAGAAATGGAGAGAAAAGCGAATTGCTAAAACTGAGCACCTTCATGCTGGTTAAACTTTGAAGTAGAAAAGAGGAATGAAGCGGAAAGATGGATCTTTCTTTTGCACATCCTTACCAAAAACGATGATGTACACAAGGTAAGAAAAGCTGGATGGTAGCTACAGCAGGAAGAACAAACTAGGTGTTTCAACCTATGAGTCATTCTATATGACATTGGATGAATACCTAGATGATATACACTATCTGGAAGAAATATACAAGTATTTCAACCTATCTCAGTTGCAAGTAGACCATGCACAGGTGCAGGGAAAAGTATACAGGTGAACATTTTACTGCGGAAGAATCACAAGCTTGGTAAGAGTTACCATGAAATATGTGACTTATCCGGAAGGCGAGCTCTCTGTCGGAAGGATTCTTTATGATTATGTCGAGAATGCGAGAAAAGTGGATGATCATGTCGGTGATCCGAGAAAGGGTCTTTGAAGAACTTGAGATATCTGAACCCAAGTTGTGTTTCTGAAGACTTGAAGACTAGTAACATTAGAATACTCTCTTGGAGCTTGGACTCTCCTATGTTCTAATTTACTTAGTATGTTTTATTACTTTTTGTAATCTTCTTGATTGTTTACGAAATTCTCTATCTGTAAAGTTGCATCTTACTCGTAAAGCTGTACCTATCTGAAGATCATACTCTCGGATACATTTTAATAGATGACAACTTATCGGAAAGATCACTTCTTGTGATTTGGTTGATGTTTACTTTCGCATAATTGACTAAAATTGAATATCATTTGAAATGATTAAGTGGTGGATTGTTTTACATTCGGGATTACAATTTTGTAATAGGACTTGAAAGATAGTCATGGATGGTGATCAAAAGGAAATTTTTAGGAATATCATTAGTATTTTGATCACTCATCACATGATCTTATCTTAACCGAGAAAGGTGATTAAGTGCTCTTGGTTCACTTGAACATTGTAAAGAGAAATCCTTGAGTATGATTAGTCTAGTAAATCTTGCATTAGGATTATAGGTCTCGAGTGTAATTTTTATTTCAAGAAGACCATGAAGATCAATCCTAGCAATGGAGCTTTACGAAGATTAGAAGGCGAAGATTGCACAAGGTTTATGAAGACACAAAGGTTTAGTCTTACTCGGAAAGACTATGTCCTTAATCCTTTCTTAAGTACATTAACTTACTTTGGAAATATGATTACGTACATATGACATCATGAGTATGGAGCATCTGAAGCCATCGAGAAGGCTCATGTATCCGTTGAGACTAAAGGACAATGAGCGATTACTATGCATTAAATGCATCGGCGAAATCTTGCAAAAAGCAAGTCCTCTACGAAACAAGAGATAGTGACTTGAACATAGTTCAAGATATAAGCGGATATAATTTGATAGAAACTGCGGATACAATTCAAGCGCCTCTCAAATTTATATATATATCACACACTTAGATGCTTGAAGAACATACCTTAGAGCGCTCTATCTTGCAAACTTACCATCAAGCAAAGTATTCTCTCAAGCACTCTACTACCCTTTACGAAAGCTTTACATTTGCTTGAAGAATCACTAGTAGTTCTAAGTTGTCACGAACCTTAACAAGAGATTGTTATTCGTGAAAGAGTTGAACTATCGGATACCCTTTAGAAGCTCATTCTCGAGCGGACACCAATTACTTGGGTCGATAAAAAGCGGTATCATCCTTTGAACAAGTGTATTAAGTAGTCTTGTTCTATTAGGCTCTCTGAAAACATAAGCTGAAAAGTTATCGAGAAGCCTCTCGACAAACCTTATAACTTGACACCATCGAGGCGTGGAGTAGAGGAAGTACTTAATTTGGGAAATCGGGAATAACTCAAGGTTATCGAGTAGAGGAAGTACTTAGCTCTGAAGGTGAGGAATAACTTCGGGGGAACATTTGGTTGGGAACCATTTGTTTAGGAATCTTAGAATAGGATTATTGTAAGGTGAACTCGATTATACATTCTAGTGAATTCTAGGTCTCGGAAAGACGAAGTGGATTAGTTGGAGGATTCGCCACCTCCGGATACCACTATACTTCTTGTGTTACCTTTACGTATTTACATTTCAAAAAGCACACACACTTACTTATTGTTTACGCACTTACCTATCTTAAAGTCTTCCGCTCTGAATTTAAGTATCGAAACCCCAGGTTTCGAAGCGTGTTTATCGACAAAAGTTTTAAAAGACTATTCACCCCCCCCCCCTCTAGTCTTTTACTTTGCCGTTATCTGGACCAACACAAATCTAACAAGCAGGCAACCAAACCACCATCACAAACTCCTCAAAGCCTGAGTAATCACCCTGTACTGCCTGTTATGAGCCCCTTTACAATCAAGTCTTACCAGTAGATAAGCACATATATGCTTAACAATAGAAGGCACATGGATAGTGCTGTTATTCGAGCCGAGTCGAGCCGGGTATTTGACATCTCGACTCGAGCTCGAACTATATACGAGCCCAGGCTCGGCTCGGCTCGTTAAGAGAACGAGCTAAAATACAAGCTCGAGCTCGAGCTCGCTTCAAGCGAGCTCCAGCTCGACTCGTTTGAAGCGAGCTCGAGCTTGGTATAAAAAATACAATTACACACATAATCATCTCTTGGATCAGTCGAAGTAAATTATATTCCTCGATCCGCCCCGATCTTAGAATGGTAAACATGAGTTTACAATTGAATTTGAACAAGCCAAATGTAACAACATTACAACAATGTGTTGATCATGTTACAAAGAACCAATCTACTACTACAACTACTTCAAACTGAAATGATCTTCAACACATGACATAATACTGAAATTTATAATTAACATGATGATTGACGATCATACAACTCATCAAATTACCAATCCATTTGCAAATGATATCACGAAGACTTGTGGTTCCATAAGCCGCAATTCCTCTTCATACGTTCCAATCCGATCACAGCCAGTGGTGGGCTGTGGTATCAGTGGTGGATCTGGCAGGGTATGTCAGTGGTGGGCTGTGGTATCAAGTGGTGGAGCTGGAATGGTGGCGGTGGAGCTATGGAGGCGCAGGGCAGAAACCTCGAGGACTTGACCGGTGGTGGAGGCAGGCTGGGCCTTGATGGAGGAAGCAGCGATCTTTGGAATCGAGGTGAGTGCAGGTGGTGGAGGGCGATGGAAGGCCGGATTACATCGTCAATCGATGGAGGCGTGGAATTGTCAGCAGTTGTAAAGAAATGAAGAGGTAAGGAAATGAAGAGTAAAGAAAGTGAAAGAGATAAAATGTTCAGATATAGGGTTTGTTGGTAAAATTGGATTTGGGCCTCAATAGTAATGGGACAAAAAAAAAAAAATAAAGAGCCCAACATGTGTTATATACTTATAGTACTACTATATTATATTCGAGCCTAAGCGAACTGCAAGGTATTCGAGGCGAGCCGAGGCTCATAAATGTAACAGTATGAAGTCGGGCTCGAGCGCGGCGCGAAATATCTTACCGAGCCGAGCCGAGCCAAGCCTTCAGCGAGCCCTCGGTGAGGCAAACTCACTATATGACACTACACATGGACACATGGCTTCTGGAAGATCACCTGATTCCTTATTCTCCAAACACTGCTTGACTACTACTCACAATGACTTTAATCTTGTATACACTAGAGCTAGTCCTAGTAGCTTGACTGAACAGACTCAGAATCGTATCAAAAGAATATACAGGGAAATGCCTAAAATAGGTAAAAACACAGCAAACAAAGATTGAGTGAAAGAGCAAGAACTAAACAAGTGATTTCTAGTTTCAATAGAGGTCTTACACAATACACAAACATCATTGTCCACCACACCCCATTTGAACAACCTTGTCTTCAAAGGCAACCTGTCATGCACAACCACATCTGAAAAAGCAATTTTAGGCTCAGAGATAGAATTCCATACCAGATGCCACCAATCACAAGATGGAGCAGAAGGCCAAAGCATCTCATAAACAGCCTGCAACTGAACCTTCTTAGGAGCACAAACCAACATGGTCCTAGTAGACTCAGGCATGCCACATAAAATCAAATCTCTGACCTTCAGCAGATGCTTCCACCAAACACTATCACTACTTTTAGAAATGCTTGACCGAATCCCTTGATTACGCAACTTTGTAAACCCTGATCCACTTATGCCAGAGAGAAGAGGATCTTTCATTATGTAAAGCAAACAAATACACACTCATAGCTGCTTTATTCCAAGAGAGTATTTCCTTGATACTCAACCCACCTCTCTCCTTATCATGGCAGAGAGTCCTCCAAGCAACAAGACTTCTATGCCCAGAACTATCCCCAGACCACAAGAAGTGCCTCGGAATCCCTTGAATTCTCTGTAACACTCCTATAGGTAAGAAGAACACTCTGGCCCAGAAGCTCTGAATACTCACCAAAACAGATTGCAACAACAGCAGCCTCCCAGCATAGCTAATATGCCTGTGAGCCCAAGCATGAATCCTACTAGTTAATTTATGCACTAAGCCATCATAATCAGACATCAATAACCTCCTAGAATGAAGAGGAACACCCAAATACTTACTAGGAAACCTGCCCTCAGCATAGCCCATTTCCTGAAGAAGCTGATCCTTCACATCATCCTGTATACCCCCAAAAAACATATGACTCTTACTATGATTCACTTGCAGTCCAGAAATAGATGAAAACTTAGCCAAAACACCCTTAATATACTTGACAGAGTCCAAGTCAGCCCTGCAAAAAACCATAAGATCATCAGCAAAGCCAAGCTGTATAATCCCCAATTTTTTACACTTAGGATGATAATGAAACCTAGAACAAGATACACCTGATGTGAGAAGCCCGATTAAGTAATCCATGCAGAGAACAATTTGGGCATAAAAGAATCTAGTCCCCTCATCCCCCTGAGTTAACCAAGTCAACTTAGCCTTCTGATGGAGAAAAAGACATTTGATTATCCCTGAGCTGCCTATACGTATCAACAGCACCCCTAGCATCCTCCTGTAAATCAGCATTGAAACAATCACCCTGTAATTGTACCTGCAAACCCTCCATCTGCTGCTTAGCAACCTCCACTTGAGCATCCAGATTGCTATACTTAGTCTTATTTAACTCCTTCAAGAGCCTTTTGAGAGCATTCAAGTGTTGAACAAATTGATACATGAAACACCCTCTCACAGGTGTCTCCTAAGTCTCTTTAACCACCCTGATAAAATTAGGATCATCAGCCCAGAAGTTCTTAAACTTGAAGCTAGGAGAATGTATAAACAAAGGTTTAAACATCCTAATCAAAATAGGATTGTGATCAGAAATACCCCTAGGCAAAAAATCAACTACTGTCTCCAGAAGAACATCAGCCCAAATGTCATTCACTAAAGCTCTATCCAACTTACAATAAGTATGACTGTTGTCCCAGGTAAACCTTTGTCCCACATACCCATGATCAAACAAGCCAGTTGCAGCCAAAGCATCAGATAATTCAGAAGAAACATGGACATTAGCCCCAGACTCCACCACTTTCTCAGAAGCATCCAACACCACATTGAAGTCCCCTACAACAAGCGAGGAATAGACCTGATAGAACTAATATGAACCATATCCTTCCAAAGCTGAGCCATAGCAGGAGCAATATTTTGTGCATACACAAAACTACACAGGAAATCCCCCTTATCATCCTTAGGATTCACAGAGCAATGAATAAACTGATCACTACAAGCAAGAAGAGACACATCCGACAGGCGGATCCCAAAAACCGGACTCTACGGTTTTATCAAAAGTCAAATTATGAACAAAATTAAAACCCCAAGCAGAAAACCAAGATTTTACAAACTTATCCCAATTATCACTCCTAATTCTAGTCTCAAGAGCAGCACCCAAACAAACTTTATTAACCCCTACTAGCCTCCTAAACTCACTCTTCTTTAGGGGATGATTCATTCCCCTAACATTCCAAACCAAAATGTTTAAATCATCCATGGTCCAGAGTACCCTCAGGCCTTCCACCACCTGTCCTCAAACTCCTCAGACCATACTGAGTACTTGACTCAGCCTGCACCATAAGCACCTGTCCTTTCTTATTTTTCTTATACCTCCTTTTCTGAGATTTAGAGTGTTCCCAAGGCACCTGATCCCCAGAATTATCAGCATCAGCTACAGGAACAGCATGACTAGCAGACAAATGAACACCAGAAAGAGGAATAGTAACCGTCCCAACAGTACACTCAGATGGTATGCATTCAACATTTTCCAAATCAGCCAACACTCTAAAAGGACTCCCTCTGATAGGATCTGCCACTTGAACATTCCCAACATCTGATTCACTTGGAAGAGAACCAGCAGCACCAAAGGAAATAACCAATCCAGAGCCTAAATGAGAAGTTAAGATATTACTAGCAAACACATTAGTAGAATAGTGACCAGCCACAGGTGCAACCTCAGTAGGCCCAGCATCCTGAGCAGTAGCCTCCACTGGTGGTACACTATCAGCATCACCTCCTGGCTCATCAACATTGCTATCTACACAAGGATCACTACCCACATGAGACACCTTATTTTGCCACACCTTATGCACTACATTTCCACATCTAGAAGCTAAATGCCCAAACATAGATCACTTAGTACAATGAAAAGGACGAAACTCATAAACAACAGACTGTTTACGCAAAATCCGATCCGGACCACGCAGCATAATAAAATCCTTCAACTGAGAACGAGCATTCACCTCAATCATCACCCTAGCATAAGAAAGCCGTGTCTTCTCCTTCGTAAGCTTATCAATACCTAAAGGTTTACCAATCATACTTGCAATACGACCTAACATGTGAGATGTCCATGTTGGTCGAATAATAACAAAGTAAAAAGGCGGGGGGTGAATAGTCTTTTAAAACTTTGTCGATAAACACGTTTCTCGGATATACGTGTGAATGTCGATACTTAATTTGGAAGGCGGAAGACTTTTATGTGATAAGTGCGTCTGTGATAAGATGTGTGTAAGTAATTTGCAAGATAAGTAAAGCAAGTAATTAAGCTTGAAAGTAAATAACACAAGTCTTTTTATAGTATGTCGAAGGTGGCGTAATCCTTGACTAATCTACTTGACCTTTCTCGGACCTAGAATCCACTAAGACGGATAAATGAGTTAACCTTACAAATATCTTCTCTTGATTCCTAAATACACTAGGTTCTGACCAAGTGTTCCCCACGAGTTATTCCACGGCTTTCCTGACCAAGTACTTCCTACTCGAAACCTTTTGAGCTATTCCTTAGCTTCCCAAGCTAAGTACTTCATGTCTTTCGACAACCTTGGAGTTATTCCTTAGTTTCCCAAACTAAGTACTTCCTATACTCCATAGAATATGGTGTTGGTTTTAGGTTTGTTTATCGGGGAGCTTCTTAAATAACTTATTGAGTTATTGAGATAGCTCTATGAATCAAGTATACTTAATACACTTTTCAATGTATGGTATCTTGTTCTCTCTTGACCAAGTCTATTGTAAGTGTTCGAGAATGATCTCGGATATGAAATCTTAGTTCGACTCCTTCACAGATAACAATGCTTGTTGAGGATCGGGACACTTAGAACTTTTGTGCTACTTAGAATCAAGAGCTTTGGTATGACGAAAGCTTGAAGGTAAGTAGTTTGCTTGAGAGCTTGTGAGAATATTGTATGTAGTTACATGTTGTCTAAGGTGTGTTCTCAAGCGATCTAAGTGTTGATATTTATAGATGAATTTGAGTGCCGTTTGAATAGTATCCGTTAGACTTAACTTTCGATTTCAAACTATTGATATCTGAATATAATCTTTATGTGAGTTTGTCTTCTTCTTGAAGCTACCGTTTTGTTCGAGACATTTACATGCGCATTTAATGCACTGTACTATATTTTGTCCTGTAGTGCCAACGGAACTATGCATGGTATCAGAGATCTTTATACACTCAGAGTTTTCTGAAACTTTGCATGTTCTTTTCCATCGATTATCACAACTCCAGATACCATTTGTTGAAACAACTTTGGTATAAAATATTTCTCTTTCAGAAACGTAGTTTATATCCAAGGTATCTGAGTGTAGATATCTGTGGGCACTTTCCTCGTCTCAGAAACCTTTTATTCTCAGATATATTTTCCAACACTTGTGTTTCGAAACACTTGTTTCTTCAAGATATCTAGACATAGGTATCTGAAAAACCTTTGTCTTCAGCAATCTTGTGCAGTCTTCAAATCTTCAAACCCGTTGAACTTTTCCTGCTGGAAGTCTTCTTCTTGGTCTTCTTTAGAAAATAAAAATTACATTTTGAGACCTAACATCCTATACAAGATTTGCTAGACTATCATACTTAGTGAGTTTCCTCTTTTATAGTGTTCAAGTGAACCAAGAGTACTAACCACCTTTCTAAGCTAAGATAAGTCATTAGGTTGCTGATCAAAATCTAAACAGATATTCCTAACAGTCCAGACCTGTAAATCGAGATCCGGAAACTTCACTCAAATATGTAGAACTTGCAGGCTAGATGAATCTAACTTCATTCCAGGACTCCATTGACGAAGAAGCAGCGGGAAACTACCATTCAATATCCACGGACCACCATGAAGAACTCTAAGCATATCAGCCTCCAACTCGAATCGAAACACACAGATTCCACGATCCGTGAGACTGATAGCTGGAAGTACCTTCCAATAGGTAGAAGCAAAATGCTCCAACACCTTGTAAATAAACCACGCCCAATCCTGAACAATCGGCGAAATTTCGATAATCCACACCTTCAGATACATCACTATCCGCATAATCGAGAATCACAGGATCAGACGGCGGACTATAAGCCAGCACCTGTGAATTATCCGGTTGGCGATTTCCAGCAAACAACGCATTGAATTGACGCCTAGGCAACTGACGCCGCCCAACATCCTCACGGATATGCCGATACACCGGCACAGGACGAGTATCAAATCGCTCAGCCACTTGACCAGCAAAATTCTCCGGCAACACTTCCAAATCAACATCTGCATCAGCAAAATGTTCCGATTCCATCGAACAATCATCGTGCTCAAACTCCTCTAATCCATCAGCAATAACTCGATTCACATCCAAGGATTTCCTTCCAGCTCTCGATCCCTTCTTCGTCATGAAAACGAAGGAAAAGCGTGGAAATTTGATGGAAAAAACGGTTACACACAGTGAAGGTGTAAATCGCCCACAGTCATTTGGTAATGAATATTATGTATTCCTGTTTAATAATATTTGTGTTTTTTCATATATGCAAAATGTACATTTTATTAATAACATAGTCGTTTTAATTAATAGCATTAGTGATTTTATTCCAGAATATTACTTAGTCTCATAAAAGTCCTATCACATTAGGAGAGTCCAAAGAGACCCCTAACTTTTAAGGAAAATTGTCTATATTTAATATCTACCCATTTTTATTGGGCGAGCTACCAATAGGTCACCAATTGCAAAACTTTTTACCGTGAGACACCCATAGATTTTCGCCCAACGAGCAGGTCACTTTGGTTACTGGCAAGTCACCTTGGTAATGCCGTACCCGATGCAAGAATACCGATGCCGACCGGTATCGGTTTATGGGTGGTGGAATCCGGTGGTGGGTGGCGGAGAATCCATACCAGATTCCACCACCACACCGATTCCACCACCCGTATGGGTACGATGCAGGGTACGGTACCAAGGTGACTTGCGTAACAAGTGACGTTGGTAAAATCATATCTGTGATAAAAACATGATAATTACTAATTGTAAAAATCCCATTTTTTTTATTTCGCGGATCCTTTTCGCGGGTCGGATCTTTGAAATCTGGATGCGAATTGGCGGTTTTATATTCTGGATTCACTATATAAGCCCATTTTTCCCTTTTTTTCCATTTTCTACTTCATTCAGACGGTTTCTCCCAATCTTCATCCGATTTCTCTCAATTTTTTGCGAAGAACCCTAATTCTCACGTCTTCACTCGCCATTATCAGGTTTGCTTCTATTATGATCGATTTTCAGTGTTTTGAAGTTGTTTTAGTTGTTGTATCTGTTTTTGAGTTTCTATCCGTGTTGATTTTGCTTTATTAGTTGCTTCAATGGTTGAATCGAACTCGAATGTGGATGTTACCAGTGTTGATGGAGGTTCCGGTGGAGGAAATACTCTTGTTGTCGTCAAAGTTAAAGCGGATGTTCATGTGCTTCATGGGCGAGAGAAATCGGATCCACTAAGCGATCTTGCTCTTCCGCCTTCAATGACGGTCGGCTAGATCGACTCGACACCTAGTGTGATTTCAAGTTTGAGCATGATCGGATTTACAGCGGTTTCTTTGGTGTTTATTCTGATTTGTTGATGTAGATCTAATTTTATTTGAAACCGTCGATTGGTCGTCGTTCGTGAAGAGCCTCCTTCTGTTGAGTCTCGTGGCGATGAGCTAATGAACTTGCTCCACGGCTCGGATCCGGTGAAGCTGGAGACCAATTGGCTCGAGAATGAAGTTAGAGGTCAATCACTTTAGCAATTCAATTCTGATCCATTGAGTCAATGTAATATGGCGTAATTTTAGTGCATCTGTTTGTGATTTATGTTAGTTGATTTGAAAAAGATAACATTATATGATTTAGTTAAGTTATATTATTGTCTATGTTTTAGTATAAATTGTCTATGTTGTTCGTTGTAGTTGTCTAGGTTTTAGTATGTATTGTCTAGTTTTTAACATGTACAGTAATATCTACTTTTTATGATTTTTAGATTTGCTATGTGGTTGTATACACTGTATATGTTTTTTGGTGAGGATTTGTTGTTTGTTTGAATTTTCTGAATGTTTTGTGTGAAATTGCCTAGTTTTTAACATATATTGTCTAGTTTTTATGTGAATACCTTATGCTTTAGCTTTTAACACATATGATCTAGTTTTTAACAATATTTGTCTAGTTTTTCATGTTATATCTTTACATTGTGCGATTACATTGGTATACAGTTTTAGTATGTATTGTCTAGTTTTTATATAAGTTGAAAAAGCTGGAAGCAAAGAAAGTTGCTGATGAAAAAGTTTCTCAAGGATCTAAGATACCTGCTGCTGATGATGATTTTGAAGAGGCTGGATTGGATGATTTGAAGAAGAATTCTCTGAAGAAACTAAAGCAATCGAAGAAAAATTAGTGTCTAGTTTTTACAACATATTGTTTAGTTTTGTAACTGAATTGTCTAGTTTTGTAAATGAATTGTTTAGTTTTATTACTTGTCCAGAAATTTACTCACTCAGTGTAACATAATTGTTTATATTTTCTAGTTTTTACATTCTATTGTCTAGTTTATGAAAGGAATTATCTAGTTTTTACATGATATTAAATTTACATGATATTGTCTAGTTTTTACTTGACCCGTTTTTAATGAATCGAATTGAAAGATCATGAAAAACCATCAGAAGCCAAGTCGAGAAAAAATGTATAATTGTTTAGTTTTAACGTTTGAAGTGGACTTTCGAGACTCTCTTATATATAGGGGTCTCTCGCAAACGGACTCTAATAATATAATTCGGAAAAGAATGCTAACTAAGTTATAACATAATCTTGCTAAACATATTGGTTAAACATGATATAAACGTACTGAATCCTTTTCTGATGTTGGCGTTACCAATTAACACTTGGAAATTTTGTTAATTACTTCTTCTTCTTGTTGTTTCTATCAGACCACATCTCCTTCATTCACCTTCTTCTTCTTCATCACTCACTAATCCCATTTATCCCACTAAAACCCTATAATTGAAAATTCCCCTCAAATTCGGACCTTCAATTTCTCTTCTCACAGCTACTCCGACCAGCCACTGCAACAATGGTGGTCTGCAAATGCCGCAAGGTAATTTCATGATTGATCTCGACAAATTGTTCTGATTCGCATTTTGCTAATTTGTTTAGATCAGATCCATCTCGCGTTTCCGGTTTGATCCAGATCTTTCTGATTCAATTCTGTACCGTTACTGTTATTTGTGAAATTTTGTTTAATCAGCTCTATTGGTCTGTGATTTACTCTACCTGGTCAGATTTTGCTCCGTTCCGTTATTAGTGTTGTATGTAGTAAAGGTTAAATCTATTTTATGTATGCAAATGCAATAGGAAACTGGAATTATAGTGATGTGTGTCATTTTGGTTTGTCAGGCGACCAAGTTGTATTGCTTCGTTCACAAGGAAGCTGTTTGTGGAGAATGCATATGCTTCCAGGAGCACCAAATTTGTGTGGTATGGTTAATACGATTCTGAATTTTGATACGGGGTAGATTTGAGTAGCTGCTGATAGGAAAGTGGAAATGTTTGTGTTCTAGGTCCGGACGTACTCTGAGTGGGTAATTGATGGAGAATATGATTGGCCTCCTAAGTGTTGTCATTGTCAAGAAGTGCTGGAGGAGGGATCAGACTCTCAGACTACTCGATTGGGCTGTTTGCGTATGTTTCTCCTTCTCACTTCTGTTTATGTTTTTGGACTTTTGGTTTTGATCCTTTTACTCTAAAAAACTGATGACTGTGTTTTGCAGATGTTATTCATACAAGTTGTCTGGTGTCGCATGTTAAAAATTTTCCTCCACAGACTGCTCCTGCAGGATATGTTTGTCCAGCTTGTCAAACAGCAGTACGTTCCACTTCCAAAAATATTTTGTAGGCTGGTATTGTATTTGCATAAGATTCTGGTCATTGTGTCTTCTTACATCATTAGATTTCTTGATATTGGAAACTTGACATATTAAGCTTGCAAGTACTTTCGTTGCTTCCACTTTTAGTACTCAGACAACATTTTATTTAGAAACTTGACTGAGAATCTGATATGATACCCCCTCTCTTCTTTTTTTTCCTTCTTAAATATTATGTTTAAACTTGCATAACTTGTTAATGGATACATCCACCTGTAGTCTCGACTCTTAATAATGATACCAAAAAGAATTGTTAGATGCATTAATTACTAATGTGGACTGCCGAGTAGAATATGAAGCTTTCAAAGTTGCCAGTCATTCTTTTGGAAGTGATTGAAATTTCTCTTGGTGAGGTACAGTATCTGAGGTTGACATGGTGATTCATGATTTTGTCATTAGGATGTGATGCGGGTCAGTTTGGCTTGAGTCCCTTGTGGTTTGTTTGAGGTAGATGTGCTTTTTATTTTTTTATCTTTCCCAAAAAGACGTTTTCCTGAGGACATATGTAATATGTTGTTAACTCACTTGTAGTGATTCAAGAACCTATCATAAACTTTCCTTGATTAGGTCAATGGATACTCTTCTTGTTGCAATACAAAATCAAGAAGTCAATATGCACGATAAAGTCAAGTTAATGTTATAGACTATTCTTATAATTGTTGCTTACCTTGTCTATCATTTTATTCCATCTGACCAATACCCTTTCTCATGCTCAGAAAAGTTAATCCCAAAATATTTTTTTTCATAAAACCCTCCAACCCCAAATCTTTTAAAGTATATGAATGTATATACTTGTTAATACCATAAAATAAAAAAAGAACCCTGTTGAACAAGTGTTAGCCGGATTATGGCAACGATCATGAATATTAAGACGTATGTATTGTTTTAGTTTGATTCTCATAATCATTAATGATACTCTATCATGTTATTACGTTAAAATTAGCTAAAATTTGAGTGAACAAAATCACAAAATTGAAAAAACAGTCCAATTGGCAGCCATCATGGCTGCCAGGAGCTCTGTATAGAGCTCCCAGATCGGAACTCTGAACAGAGCTCCGATCTGAAACTCCTACAACTCAGATCGGAGCTGTTCATGCTCTCCTGTATGGGTGGGGATCGAGTTAAAGTTTTTGGGAGTTACTCCGATCTTGATTTCTTCGTGTTTCTTGATTTCTTTGAGGTTTCTTCGTGTTTCTTTGATTTATTTGTTCGGATGGTGAAATTAATTTGAATAAACTTACTTTGATGTTTTTTTGAGGTAAAATAGTATTTTTTTGAAGTTAATAGACTAATAAAGTAAACTACTATAATAGTGGTATTATTTGCAATATGTAAAAAAAGTGTCTTGCCGTTAGTAAAAAGTGTCTTGCATTTAACGTTCCTACTGAATTGCATGAGTGAGCAACTGCATTCTTCTTGAATCCATCTCCTCTTAAGCTGTATAGTCTTGTATGATTCTATAGGATGTAGAATAAAATGGAGTCCCCAAAGCTTCCATTGCGGAGTGAATAGCTTGCTTGTTTTATAGTATGATATCTACTGATAAACTTAGTCCACTATTGAAGTGTTATATATTACTTCCTGTGGAGTATTGTCATCTCATGTATATACTCTATTTTAAAATGTAAGATTAAACTCCTCCAAGCAAATTTATTTGTCCAGCATCATGAAGCTCAGAAAATTGCACAACTAAATTCTCTCTGCTTCTGCTTTTTCCACTGTTTTACAGATATGGCCTCCAAAAAGTGTTAAAGATTCTGGATCACGCTTTCATTCAAAGCTGAAAGAAGCAATCATGCAGGTAAGATCTTATTCATATGTACTGGAGCACTACCAATATTAAAAAATCTGGGACCATAAGTTCCAAACAGGACCCATCTTAGTTTTCTGTTTGACATATTTGGTTTTTAATTGATAGCCTTTGTCCTCTACATGATATCCATAAGTTACTAAACACGGCCCATATTTTGGTTTCCCTTATTAATGTTGTAATGATAATTTATGCATGTCTGTATGCAAAATCTCCTATGATCTACTAGCTGCTAGTTTTGTCATGTCGGGATATAAGTTCTTGAAGTTTGAGAGCTTGAAGTGCTTGCAGTTCCTTTTCATTTATTTCTCTTCCTTCTTCCTCCTGTATCTGAAATGAGGCAATGGAAGAGGTGGTGGTCTTAATGGCCTTGTAGTACAGGGCACAAACTACGCGATGTAGTTTCTGTGGCATTATTTGTTAATTATAAATGTTTTTACAGACTGGTCTGGAGAAAAACTTGTTTGGGAACCATCCAGTTTCATTTCATGGAACAGAATCCCGAAGTCCTCCACCTGCCTTTGCATCAGATCCATTAGTTCAGCCATACGTAGGAAAAGATGGTGCCTCAACTGCAACAGGCTCAAGACCTGCAAGTCTGGATATTGTGGAGATTGAGGGACCTGCGCCATCCTTGAATAACCATGAGGCCAATTTCATGAAGAGCACAAGTCCCACTGGTGTAAGAAGCAGTTTGGTCTTATATCTTGTGGCATCCTGTTTGCTCCCATGTTATATGACTTATTTGTATCTGACTAGTGGCTTCTCTGCTTATTGTTGCTTAGCCTGGTGCAACCACACGAAAGGGTTCAATCCAAGCTGAAAGGCAGAATTCTGAGGTGTCATATTATGGTGACGATGAAGATGGAAACAGGAAGAAATACTCGCGAAGAGGTTAGTGAAAGTTGCACGCTGCATTTTTATTCGCGTGCCCACTTTCTGTAGCTTTAATTTGAGTTTACATTTGAACTTGTTGTCGTCAATTTTGAATTTTGTTTCTGTTCTATACTTTCATGGAGCTGACTCTTATGTGTTTGCTGAATTTATGAATTTCCTGTGAATGGAGCTTTTGCATGGCTGATAAAGAAGCACTAGGTTTGTTTATCATTAGACAAAGCTTTTTCCGTTACAAACATGATAATCCGATATCATTGACTAATTCAAACCAAATGCTATCTGCTTTGTCTAGTTCTTCTGGTTCTCAATGAAACTTGCAAGAATCACCATCTCAACATCAAGTCCTCATTTGCTTCTGATAAAATTTAAGCATAAAGAGGTGCTGACTTTGTCTTTTCACTTTTCATTTCAACCCCACTTTGTCCGAAGTATGTTTATTCTGGCACAAGTTTCCTTGTCTGAAAAGGCTGTTCAGTGAAAACTATGGATCCTGGCTTCTTGCATTCATGAATCCCATTCAATCCATGTATGAAATCAACCTGCTGTCTTTTCTACCTGCTGATCCTGGCGTTTAAGGCTTCTGTCATTTAAAATATGTTTTGGTGAGCTATCAACCTTTTTCTCCACCTGAGAATCGTGGAGTCTGAGGCCTGCCATCTAAATGTACTTTTGTTATCTCTATGTATGTTTTTTTTTTTTGAGAATTGTGATACCTGGCAATTGTGGAGTTTCACACTCCTGTCATCTTTGATGTTATGTGAGATATCACGATTTTGTACCAATTTTTTTCGCTGAAGAGTCTACTCATGATGGTTGAACAAGATGTACATGTATATGAATGCAGGTCCACTTAGCCATAAGTTCTTGAGGTCATTACTGCCCTTTTGGTCAAGTTCATTGCCAATTTTACCTGTGACTGCTTACTTGCCAGAGAAAGATCGTCACATGCAGATACTGCAGAAAGTCGTGCAAGGCATAATAAGCCTTCAAGAATGGACCCACAGGCTCCTCTTAATTATAGCTATCATGTGAGTTCTTTTGCTTTGATGTCATCGCACTTTATAAATGCTATTAATTGCATGTATCTGTTTTTGTTGATGCACGCATGTTTATTTTCTAATGACAATAGATGAATTTCTGACAAAAGCAAGTAGCATCTAACTCACAAGCAGTTTCATCTGGTCCAACTTGGAGACCTGAGCATTGTCCCAGCCAAAATGGCAGAATTGAAAAGAAATAGGGAAAATCAGTTCCCGTTGAATTAATGTTTGAGGAAAATGAACTTTGTTCTTTTGGTGTTTAGCACTCCTTTAGTCTTGCGGAAAATTGTTATCTTTCTTTTCTTTGTAACTCTTTATATTTTTGGTCTTATCTCAGTTTTATACAAATAATAAATTGCACCATAAAATAAGACGCCTTTGAAATATATTGCTGATTATTTTTCAGGCAACCAATTATTCCTTTCAAGTAATACCATAAAAGATACGGTTGATTTCCTTATTTTGTTGCCACCTTTCTTTTCTATCTTCCATTAGACAAATGCTGGAAATCACCCTTTCCTTCCACAATCTTATTTGGAACTAAGCAGAGGGCCTTGATGTATTTATTGATATGTTGCATTTATTGGGAAAATGTTATTTCAAAATCTGATCTAATTCTTCATCTGATTAGTTTATCGAAAGTCAAAATTGGTCTATGTTTGAAACTTGTCATTATGGTCCTTTTTTTGTGGTGGGGGGGGGGGGGGGGGGGGGGTTGATATTTAAGTGGAATATTAAGCAAGTACAATTAGGTCACCTTTATTTTATGGTTGCTAGGAAGAATTCTCTGTAATCAGGATACTGGGAGGATTCTACGGCTGCTGAATTTGGATGGAACTCTAAACTGAATTCTCCCAGTAGAAGACCAGATTTTGATGAGTTTTTAAAATAGCCATCCAGCCGTACTATACGAGCAGGACTAAATTTGAAAATTAGTCGAGATTTTTATGGGGTGAAAAATTAAATAAAAAACAAAGAATATCTTTTTGCCTCTCAGAGAACATGTCCTTTTTGATGATGTGAGATTCTTACTTCCTTCTTTGTTTGGTAGGGCCTGCATGGCAACCATGGGAATTCTGTACTACAGAATTGCGCAGCGTGGTCTTGGAGAGCCAGGTGAAGAAAAGCTTGTTGATGAGCAGTGATAAATTTTGGCGCAGTTCATAAATGATGGATCATCCAATCTGCTTGTTCTGTTACATGTTGTTTCCTAGTTTCATACTCCCTGTAAGAGTGAATCTTTGAAAACTCTAGTTCATATCATAGAAAAACTTCTTTTTTGGTTGTAGAAGTTCACTTTTGGCAATAGCGAGGCTGGTCTTACACACATTAATGTTTATAACATTCTTCGTTCTCTTGGATGTCGGTTTCTGAAAGGGATTTATGTTTTGTCGAATCTGCTTGTTAAACTTGACAATAATTTTTAACCTGTTGTGGTTTTTGTATTCAAACATCCTCAGCCTATGAAATCTTATTGCTTTTGTAATTTGGCATAATATATGAAACTTTGCTATACCAATATCTTTGGCAACGATCTTGAATTTCTTTAAGCAGCCTTGTGAAATTGGATTTGGTCATACTCAAACAGAAGCTGACAAATTAACTAGTATCTGCTTGATTAAAAGTCAGATTTATGCAATTTTAGAAGATAACATCATAGCATCCTTAATTCAGCTTAAACATGTGCTCTTATTGTATAACTCTGCAGATCATTCACAAGTCAAATTGCATGTTTTACACAACACTTTCTTCACACTGACGAAAACTAGCACTCAATGCCGCGAGTAACAGTCATTTAATTTTCTTGCGGTAGTTGTGACTTGTGATTTCTTGCATCTCCTTTCCATGAGGCTTCAATACATAAATGATACAAAACACACTTACACCAGTGACTTAGTAATATAACAAAAACCAAACACAATGAATCTCTTCAGTTTCAAGAACATGAACTGCTTTACCAACATTGTCATTTCAGCCCGACTCAATGTAGGAACAGATGCATCATCATCACATCATCATTGTCATATCGAACCTCTTTTACCTTCTTTATCTTCCTCCTGGATACAGGATCAAGTAACAGCAAGTCTGCTCCACAGGATATGTCATTCTTCTTTTTCCTTCTTCATTTTATGCGTGGAGACAGTAAACACCTGAGGATAACTCTAAACACTCTCAAATGTCATCTTCGGAAAACCCATATCCTGAAAGCTCTTTAGTTTGAGCTTCAAAGTCTCATCAGGCATCTTACTAATAGCTTCAACAGCATAAATGAACAGCCTTATTATTCTCTCAATACCCATTTCATCAGCCGTACGAATACACCATCTGATTATTCCCTGGACTTTTCGTGAAGAGTTAAGGAGAAGAATATGTAAGGCTATTAATCTGCTGAATTTGAATACCACAGCTCTTGAGGTCTTCAATATTTGGCAAAATTGTCTTCTCAGGATCTACATAAACACGCCGGGAAATCTCTTGATAAGTTTAATAACCTGGTCATTAGATCCCAACGAGCACCTTAACACAGACAGTGAGAGGATAATGGTGTTTTCTTCACGCTGCAGAATCTTGTAAACGCATGAAACTACTTGGGCAACCTCACTAGCAGAAAAGCCCAAATCCATCAAAATGTTGAGTTTTGGCTTAATCCTCCTCTCAAAACACGAAGACATAACTGCAGGGTACTGCCTAATAAGTCTCTCCAATTGGGTGTTGGAGAATCCGTATTATTCAAGGAATGAAAGTACCAAGTCTGGATTTTCGGGGTTTTTCGTACGAGCTGAAAATGAGGCAGCTTTGGAGGCTATTTGGGGAGAATTAGTATTTCAGTAAAAAGAAATCTTGAGGACGGTGGTGTTTTATTAGAAGCTGTCGAGAAGTGTGATAAAGAACATATCGTTACGAAACAAGTAAACTAATACAACAACTACTAGTAGCAGATATGCGGAAAGGTGCAGCAGCAACTGCAGCCATTTGGCATGAATAAATCAGTAACTGATTGGAGATACATGATGGCAGTACATGGTGTTTTGCAGAATGAAGAGACAATCATGTAGCATTCAATTGTGAGATAAATATGCAGATATGTACTAAACTAAACCTCAACATACTATAACTATAAGCCTGTTCATGCCAACAAGGCAACAACGATTCTGAGAGTTGGAAAATGCTCTATACCTAACTTGAACCAATAACTGTGTATCATACCTGGATCTGTGCTGATGGGAAGGCCTATGAGAAAATCCTGATTGTGTTCAAACATATTCTTGTACTTAACCGAATGGAATTGTTTATCGTCAATTTATAGAATTGATTGGAATTTTTTTCGCAATGGAGAGGAGAACTGCCCCAGTTGTCAAGAGATGAAATCTCAAAACGAACAAGAGTATTTTTCAGTGCAGCAACAATGCAGTTGGATCCTAAGTATTGAGAAGATCCAGAAGGATCTAGCCAGAGAGGTGGTATGGAAAATGCACCAAAGATGATATACTACTGGCATCAATTTCACATAATTCACTTGCAAGATATCATGAAGCACAGCGTCATAATGAAAGATTCAAAGATGATATATTTTTAAATAATTTAACATATCTAAGAAAGACAAACATATCACATAAAAGACCTGGCCACAAGGGTTTAGGAATAATTAATGGAGCATTTAGCCAACAAAGCAAAATACTCCTATCGACTACAAGAACTGAATAACATATTATTACCACCAAGAGAACTGAGACTATTAGTACCCGAGCTGCAAAATGAAGTTGATATTGTATCTCTTAAAGGCCAATGGTAAAGAGTATAATGTGACTGCTAACTTGCTCAAGTGATCCAGGTACCAAACCAGCTGGCAGATTGCACAAATGACATAGCCATACATATCATCTCAATTAAGTTGGCTTTCAAGCCGTGCCTAGTTCTTGAACGAAAGCAGTCTTTGCTATGAAATCTCTGCCTACTTCATTCATATTAGGAGCAACGAATTTCTCAAAGAAACTCTTATCTGTCATGCGGCATCTGAAAAGGAAGAACAACCAGCGTGGACTAAAGGAAGTAGTATACCAGCAGGGCTGAACTTGGCTGCTTCGTTGCAAGACGAATGCATGAAGCTATTTTTGAGTTATGTGGAGAAGTATCTGGATGAGGTAGAGAGGAAGAGTGCGGATATAGAATCCGATGCGAAGATGGCCAGGATGATGATGCACAAGGTGAAGAAAGTTAGTGACTGGTTAGATCAGGTTGTGCATAGAGATCAGGATAGTTTCGCAAATGAAGATTGCAAAATCGAAGCTTATGGGAGGGTGAAAAACAAGATTTATGGCATCTTGTTGAGGCATTTTGAGAGAACTGCAATGGCTAATTTCAACAAAGGATGATTTCCCTTATTTTTCAAGAAGTTGGAACATTGCTGTACAAATTTATGGGATCTTGTACTGAATTGTTTCCTGAGGATTGATGTGCAAAAACTGTTGATAGACTAATTGTGTAAATGATTGTACTAGTATATTCTTCTTGGATGAAAAAAAACATTCCTTTTGTTTCATTCTTCTTTGACAATTTATATGTTTTTGTTGTTAATATATGAAAAACCATGTTGAGCTGGAAGTACGGTTAGGAAAAGCCTGATGTATTTGTTGGTTGTAAGTGCAACACTTTGGGGTAAGTTATGATTTATGTAGGATTCTTGGACTCAAGAGTACTTTTGCAAGTGTTTGTATACTTCTATGGCTGAAAACTAAGTCCTCTATTGAGAACATCTTCTGAGTTATATAACCACCACCCTCTTCCCCGCGATTCGCTTTCATCCAACTCTAAGAGTGAGAATTTCACATGAATAACTATGAACATAAAGAGAGATGCATAAAAAGCACCAAAATTAAATATTGTCAATGGAAGACATATGCTTATAGTAGGTAACAGTCGAATATGAATATGAGGAGAATAGGCAAATCTCCGCTTCACATGTTATCCGTCATCTAACAAAGATTTCATAGGTATGATATCTAGCTCAGAGTATTGCAAATTGTATCAGTGTATTACTGCAACTTAATACAAGTCAAGATTATACAAGTTGGATACCAGAACCAGGGAGTTTTGTTTGAACAGCATAAACATACTGTTCCGGTGATTTCAAGCAGCAATTATTACAAGTTCAGTTCAAGTTACTTGGTACAAGTTCTCAGAACAAAAGAAGAAACATGAATTTCTTACTACATGAAAGCTTCATTTATACAAGGACCAACAAGTTTCAAGAAAGCTCCTTGTTGTATGGCATTTGGTGAAGCAAAAGGAGCAGAACAAAAGCAACAATTCAATTTGCTTAATACAGATTGATATCAGTGTGCTCACAAACTCGACGCTCAAGGGAACTTGAGAACTATCCGGAGATAGATCTCTGGCAAATAGGTTTGGTGAGATAAAGATCTCTGGTAAAATTTATTTATCAATCTGATCCAATTTTGAACAAGCATCTAGATGCCTAGATGCTTTCATTTAACTCACTGAAAATAAGAATTTCTAAACACCAATTCATGTCCAATAAGATACAGAAAGAAAAGAAAAGAAGAGTACAACTATTGACTTAAATGAACAACCAATGAAACCTTAGTAAAGAGAAGAGCTCTCAATTACTGAAGCAGCAAACTGAAGTTGATATATCTCTTAAAGGCCAACTTGTTTAAGTGATCCAGGTACCAAACAGGCCGGGAGCTCCCACAAATGACACATCCATACTACATATCATCTCAATTAAGTTGGCTTTCAAGCCGTGCCTAGTTGTTGAACGAAAGCAGTCTTTGCTATGAAATCTCTGCCTACTTCATTCTTATTAGGAGCAACGAATTTCTCAAAGAAACTCTTATCTGTCATGGTGCAAAGTTTTGAAAGACACGGCCATTTGTTAATAAGACTCTTATTTTCCAAAGCCTTCAAAACCTCCACTCGTGGTTTAAACCTCTTTGCAACACTGCGCGTAAGTGATGTAGGGCACTTAATAATACACGACAAATCATACTTCCCAGTCTCAATCAGCACCTGTTTTACCTCATTCATCTTCCGCATAGATAGAGTAATTACCGGAGGTGCAGTCCTAAACACTCTCAAAATGTCATCTTCAGAGAAGCCCAAATCACGTAAACCCTTCAGTTTGAGCTCCAAAGTCTCATCAGACATATGGCTAACAGCTTGAACGGCATGAATAAACATTCTGGAGCTCCTATCAACGCCCATCTCATCAGCCTTTTGAACGCATCATCTCATATTCTCTGAATTTATCAAGAAGAGTTGAGGAGAAGTATAAATAAGGCTATGAATCTGCTGGATTTGAAAGCCACAGGTCTTAAGATATTCAATATTTGGCAACAAAGTCTTCTCTGGATCAACATAAAACAAGTTGTGACATTTCTTGATAAGTTTGATAACATTTTCATAGGATCCCAACAGGCCCTTCAACACAGATAGTATGTGGATGATCGTGTTAGCTCCACGGTGAAGAATACTGAAATCACGTGCGACAACCTGAGCAGCCTCACCGGCAGAGAAGCCCAAATCCTGGATAATCTTAAACTTTTGCTTAACACTCGTCTCGACACACGCAGAGAGTAAGTCAGGGTGATGCCTAACGATTCTCTCTAAATGGGAATGGGAAAAGCAGCCAGTCTCTCTGAGGAAAGTAAGTAGCAAATCAGCATTTTGTGGCTTTTTCATTCGAGCTGAAAAGGATGCAGCTTTGGCAGCTATTTGGGGAGAGAATTGGTATTTGTGAATAAAGAAATCTTGAGGAAATGAAGGTGATTTTGCAGTAGAGGCTGTAGAGAAGTGTGATAGAGGAGAAGAAGAAGAAAGCTGGTAATAATCGTTGCTGCGAAACAAGGAATAGGTGCCAATACAACAACCGGAAGAAGTATTACAATAAGCAGATCTGCGAACAAGTGAAGCAGCAACAAAAGCAACCGCCATTTGAGATAAAATATGAAAGATCGCTTCTTGAATAAATCAGCAATGGAATGGATTGCTATCAAGGTATGAGGAAGACGATCGAACAAGAAGTTACGGCGGAAGGTTTATTTCTAGCAGGTAGGTTTTGCCATTGAATTACTACTACACCCTTCACAATTTTATTTAGTATTTTCTTTTACTATATATACTATCTCTACTGTGGATGTTAGGAGTTTAACTCACTGGACTGGACTATTTGTTAAATATATTGTGTTTGGAAAAAAGTTAAAAATTTATAGGTTTTATAGAGTTTATATATGGTGTGTAAGAGTAAATACGCCCCTGTTTATCTGGAGCTGAATCGGCTATTTTTCTATCTTCGGTTTTGGTTGTTGTTCATCGATGTCTTGATTCGATCTAAAAGTTGAGAGACTTGTTTGGAGTTTTTAGAAATGGACACCCAGTGAATAATTAGATCTTTTCAAGATACTTGAATTTGCAGTTATCTAAAATATGAGTATAAAAAAGGAAAAGAAAATAAGAAGAATGAACTAAAGAAACAAAACAATCGTAAAATTTAATGGCATTTTGGTTAACATCTCCATATTTCCCTCCACATTAGTAAAGATCCATGTTACGAAACCTGTCGGCTTTTGGACCCAGATGCAATGAGAAAAGTTTTGTAGTACATGTTTTGGACAACTCTGTAAATCTTCAAAATCTGGGGTTGAATCCATAATTGGAGCAAATTTAAGGTGTACCTAAAGAAATTCGCCCTAAAATAAATAAGTACAATATAGAAAATGATAAGATATGTATTTTTAGTGATAAAATGTGTAATTAAGTGTAAAATGGTAAAAGATTCATGTTGGATATTGATCACTGGCCAGGGACCTCTCCACTCCGGTAATACTTTCAATGTTTATATTTTAGTATATTTGATATTGTTGAGCTATGGATGTTACTATGAGTACTTATGCCTCTGTTATTGATTTTAGTTTCATGTTGTATGTTTATCGATTTGGTGTGATCATTGTGTCTTTGTGCGTTTGTACGTTGAGTTTGTGGTTGAATCAATTTTCGAGGACAAAATTGTTTAGAAGGTGGGTAAATTGTAACAGCTCAAAACCTACAAGGGTGGACAGTCGGTCCAGACCAAGGTGCGACATAGACGTCTCACAATTCAAGAGGGTTGAACGTAACGCCCCAAAATTTCAAGTTAAGTTTCAAATAGCTTAAGGGGATTTAGAACGCTACTCGTATCAACAAGATGGACCTTTCTTTTCGAGAATCCATCCGTAAGAACTCCGAAAATAAATGTATTTGTATGGAGCAATTTTAGGATAGGTGACCCACTGGAAAGTATCCCGCTCCGCGCACTAGTGGGGACAAAATACAAGGAAAAGTTTATGGGTTGGTACTGCGGGGCCATCATATCATCGGGAGAGCCGATTATGAGTAACCATGCTGACTTAAATGGTCGGGGCTCAATCGCTTAGTTGGCGGATCGTATACTTGTTAATAATTTATTCCTAGCAAAATGAGACATGTCAAAATGAGAAACTTTTGTGAGAGACCTAATCTCGGAGATACCAAATCAACAATCACATATCTTGTTACAAACATCGTATCTTTAGCTACAAACATCACATGTTTAAAAATGCAAGTCATGCAAGCATAATGCACGTTTATTATACACGCGATGTTTAAAGTTGGACATATAATGTTTGTACTTAAGTATATACTGTTGAATCGGTCTCCCGGGTGACGGTATATTGCGAAAATTGTACTCCCTCCGTCCCACGCCAATTGTCCGGTTTTGCCATTTTGGGTGTCCAGTTCCAGTTGTCCGGTTTCATTTTTTTGCCATTTTTGGAAAGTTTATATTAATTTTATATTCACTTAATTAATTGCTAATCAATAACATAAATGTTAAGCCTTGACACCAATTATTAGCGGACCAATTATTTGAGTACTTGCCCAAAATGCCTAACTTAAAAAATCGTATAACATTAACGTAAAATCGTAATAACTTCGTTTCTGTGAACACAATAACATTAACATTCACGATTCATCCCGAATTACAACAATTAAAAACATCGAAATTTTTTAACAAACTTTGCTTATTGGAACAAAATTATAAAATACCTAAATATTTAAACACTATATACATAATTAAAGAAAAAGAAAAAAAAAAATTTCCGGACCGGGCCGGATCTGGGCTGCTTTTATGTATATAATGTTTAAATATTTAGGTATTTTATAATTTTTTATATGTTTTTTTTAATTATTTTTTAATGATTTGCAAGTTTGTTAAAAACAGACATTGAATTACAGAACATGAAAATCGAAATACAACAACATTGAAAACATAAACTAGAACCTGTTGGAAAATTTGTTGGGAAATTTCTTGGGAAATTTGTTAGGAAATTTGTTAGGAAATTTGTTAGATATTTTGTTAGAAATATCTGTTTAGATTTTGATCAGCAACATGATGACTTATCTTAGTCTCAGAAAGGTGATTAGTACTCTTGGTTCACTTGAACATTGTAAAAGAGGAAACCCACTAAGTATGATAGTCTAGCTAATCTTGTATAGGATGTTAGGTCTCAAAATGTAATTTTTATTTTATGAAGAAGACGAGAAGAAGACATCCAAGTAGAACAAGCTCAGCGACATTGAAGACTTGAAAGCGCACAAGATTCTGGCTGTTTTGAGATACCTTAGCGGATATCTTGAAGACGAGCAGTTTTAAACAAAGCGTATCTGAAGATATCTCGAGAAATAAGAGGCCTATCTGAAAACAAGGAAAGTGTCCAGATATCTATTCTCGATACCTTGAGCATTAACCACATTTACGAAAAGAAATATATATTACCAAACAAAGTTGTTTCAATAAATAGTGGTATCGAAGATTGAAGATAAGGGCGTGCAAAGAATCGAGATAACACTAGTCTACGATACAAAGCATAGTTAAGTTGACACTGAGACAAAAGTATAATCTGATGCATTTAATGCAGACGACGATATAATAAAATAAAAGCAGAGACGAAGAGAAGAAGAAAAAAACACTCTCTGATTACTATACAGATATCAATAGTTTGAATTTGAGCTATGCGGATACTATTCAAGCGGCACTCAAATCATCTATAAATATCAACACTTAGGCGCTTGAAGAGATACAGACACGACATAACTTGAAAGCATTTGAACATCTTACTCTCTCAAAGAAACTTACTTATCCTCGAAAGCTTTACATTGCGACCAAGCTTTTGATCTTGAGTAACCTTTGAAGTTCTAAAGTGTCACGATCCTAAACAAGCATAGCTATACGTGAAAGAGTTGAAGCGAAAGATCAAGTATAAAATTCATTCTCTTGAACATTTATCTAAGACTTGGGTCGATAAAAGAACAAGATACCATACATTGAAAAGTGTATTAAGTATACTTGATTCACGAGCTATCGAATAATTGAATAAGTTATTAAAGCTCATCGACAACTCGAACCAAAACAGGCGTGGTCTGACAGAGTACTTAGTTTGAAAAATGGGAATAACTCCAAGGTTAGGAGTATAGGAAGTACTTGATTTGGGAAACTAAGGAATAACTCAAGGTTATTGAGTATAGGAAGTACTTAGCTTGGGAAGCTAGGAATAACTCGAGGTTTACGAGTACATGAAGTACTTGGTAATTGTGGCAGGGGAACAACTCGGGGAACATTTGATTGGGAACCAATTGTTTAAGAATCTTAGAATAGGATTATTGTAAGGTGAACTCGATTATACATTCTAGTGAATTCTAGGTCTCTGGTAGACGAAGTGGATTAGTTGGAAGATTCGCCACCTCAGGATACCACTATACTTGCATGTTATTTACCTTCTGTATTTACATTTGACAACACACACACACACTTTAGCATTTGCACTTATCTTTATTAAGTCTTCAGCGCTCGATTCTAAGTATCGGATATCTATTAGGATATCGAGAAATAGTTTTATCGACAAAGTTTTAAAGACTATTCACCCCCTCTAGTCTTTTACTTTGCCGTTATCTGGACCAACAAGTGGTATCGAGCGGAGGTTCACAAATATACCTTGAACCTAGATCCCGGATAGGTGAAGGAACTTTGTCCATTTGAGACTATTTAATTTGTGTGTTAAGTGTGCGGTATGTCTCGAGTGATGCACCCATTCTCAAACCGGAGAATTACGAGAAATGGAAAAATAACATGATGCTCCACCTTGAAGCCATAAGTGGCGAAATGATCGAAGTGATAAAGAATGGCCCGATAGTTATTCAACAACTCGAACAAGTCATGGAGGTTTCTAATGGTAGAGGCGGAGATCAAGCGAAGGATCCTCACAAACCGATCGTCGACAAGTGGGAGATCTACTAGTCGAGTCATTTACAGAACCAAAGCAGAGAACTACGGACATCGGAAGATGCGAAGAGAAATCGTCTGGATGGTCAAGCTCGTAATATCATCATCGGATCGACACTGGCGCATCTGATTATAAGCGTGGGGTGCTAAAAGCAGCGAAAGTTGCACTGTGATTGAAGAAATCTGTCGGGCCAGAAAACCAAAGAAAACAAGTTCGAAGTTCTCAAGTTGAAATTTCAAAATTTCAAACAAGGACCTTGAAACTCTGGAAGAACTTGATTTGATTTACCACTCTCATGAGTGACATGGCGACTCTTGGGAAAGCAGATACTCCCGATCGAAAAGATTAAGACTATTGTCGAAGTCTTAACCACAAGGGAGCATACCAAATTCTTTTATTTTAACCAAGGAATGCGAAATATCACTCGGTGGAACTTTTCTCTCATCTTACTCTTGTTGATTATGAGACAACTCGAAGAGAACAAACAATGAAAAGTTGCAAAGCGTTACTCTAGTCACTCGAGGAACTTACGAAAGAAGAAAAGCAAGGAAGAAAGCGAGGATGCTCTTCTGCAAAGCAAATGAGCAAATATATCGGTCGAGAAATTGAAAGAAGAAAAGCGAAGAGAAGTGAAAAGCATCTAGGCTCGAACTATCACCGATACAAAATATGCAAAGCTTCATTGAACAAACCATTCGAGAAAGCATCATGTCTTGAGGAAGCGAAATTGGAAGCGATATCTGTTTCTATTGCCGAAACACAGCCACTTCAAGAAGGATTGTCCGCCCTCGACAAACTAAGGGCGGTGACAAGAAAGATAGGAAAATCTTGAAGAAGCGAAAGCGTTATTAGCGAAGAAAGAAAGAAAATCAAATTCAGCTGGATGCTCTAGGCGTTGAGAAAGATTACGAAGATGACAATTGATGACTCAACCTTACCATCACCGAATTATGTGGAGTTACTCATGATATAATCGACTTGACCTCAAGAAGAATGAAATGTGTGGAGTTCTTTGAAATTGTGGTCGGACATCTCCAACATAGAAAAGCATCTTATGGTGATGAGGTAACACATACTTCTTGCTATACTTATGAAAGTGATGAAGAGAAATAAAAATCTAGAAAATCTCGGAAAGAACTTGATATCTATGAAAGAGAATTTCTAATGATCGAGCTAAAGCGAAAACCTTGAAGAAGAAAAGAATTCTATTGCAAGGAAAATTCTCAATTAGTTAAAGTATCGAGAGAAAGGATGCTGAAAATGCATCTCTCAAAGCTCGAATATCTGAGGCTGAAAAGTCACATAAAGAAGCGATGGTGAATTACAAAAGAAATATGAAGATCTTCTTTACGAGAACAAGGAACTCGAAGAAAGAATTATCTTTTCAATCTTATGCCAAAGCTAGTGACACTCTTCTTGAAGTACAATCTTACTTAAGAGATCCTTGAAAAGAAAGGACTTGAATGAATAATACGAATGATTGCTCTATCACTCTGAATAAGAGTAAGGAGAGAAGAACATTCGTAAGTACTTTCGATGAGGCGGTTCCCATACAATCTATAGTATCGGTGAAAAGACAAAGATTGTTGACAAAGGAAAGGCGATTCGCGACTAAACCTTTGTGGGAAAAACAAGTAAAAAACAAAGCTGTGAGCACGTCTACGAAAAGAAACACAACAACGAAAAGTGTAAACACCACAGTGCTATGTCTCTCAAAAGGTAGAATTGCGGGGAGCAAATTCTCCCATGTCACTTTTACGGAAAGAAATTGGACTGACGAGACTAGCAAAGGCTGAGAAAAGATCTCGATAACCGAGTTCAAAGCAGTATTGGCTACAAAGGCATGGAAAACAACTTGCTCATGAGTACAAGGGAGCAAGAGCGATGGTGAAAAGCTAAATTGCTCAAAGCAATTATCGAAGTGGAAGTTAAATCAAGCCCTTGAAAATCGAATGCAGGCTAGAAGAAATGCAAGGAAAGCTAAGTTTCTTGAAAAGCAAACTCGAAACTGACAGTGTCTGAAAGCATCATATGGAGCACCTAGGAACACACGAGGAAGAAAATAATTCTTACTAATGATAACATTCATTCAAATAGAATTCCTCCTTACGTTCCTGTCAGACAAAAGAATATTTCAAAGAAATTCATTCAAAAATGGATTCCTACTGGAAGATCTTTTAATTCTGACGGTTCCATCAAAGATATGAGAACCTAATCTCCTGTTTCCTATTGTGTGCAGAATGCTTCCTAGACTAAAGCACAATGGCTATTTGATAGTGGATGCGAAAGCACATGGCGGAGACAAAGCAAATGCGGTTGATTACAAAGCTTGCAACCAGGACGGATATCAGTTCTTGGAGGAGAATTAAATCCCTCTGCAGGATTTGTAGCGTCAAATTGGGGACTTTAACAATCAGCGGCGTATTACATGTTAAGGATTTGAAATATAATCTATTTAGCATGAGCGGTTTGCGACAAGGGTTTTACCATAAAATTCAAAGCTAAATCATGCAAACTAATTGACAATGAGTCAGCGAGCAGGTCTTAGTTGGTCGACGAAAGGCGGTCTTTATGTTGCGATTGGGCATCTGCCTGTTGAAGAATGTCTCATGGTGAGTCAATCTGGTCACCGGAAGAGCCTTGGTTATGGCACAAAAGAATGAGTCACTTGAACTTCAAAACTCTGAGCAGACTTGCGAAAGAGTTAGTGGTTGGCCTTCCAGAACATCTTTGAGAAAGGATGGTATATATTACACTTTGTCGGATGGAAACAATCTAAGATCTCTTTCAAGTCCAAAATCAGACACTCTAGTGTTAGACCACTGCAACTATTGCACATGGATCTTTTTGAATCATATGTAACTAGTTATGCAGGAAAGAAGTATGGTCTGGTTGTTGTAGATGACTTCTCAAGATACACTTGGGTTGTCTTTACGAAACCTGAATCGATGCCGGTGGAGATACAAACTTCTGAAAAAAGCTTGAAGTCATGAAAAATGACAAGGTATCTGCAATCGAGCAGACCATGAATCTTGAGTTTGTCAACCCGATTACATAAAGGAGTTTTGTACTGCAAGGTATACAACACCAACTTTCCTCTGTAAGAACACCTCAACAAAAGGGTGTTGCGAAAGGAAAAGAACCCTTAAAGAAGGCGCAAGGACAATGCTAGGCGTCTTTGAAATAAGTGAAATTTATTGGGTTGAAGCCGTAAACACAGCTTGCTACACTCAGAACAGATGTTTGATAAACAAACACCATAACAAGACCCCCTATGAAATCTTGGTTGGTAGACCCCCTAATATCAAACATCTGAGAGTATTTGGTTGTAGATGTTTTGTTCTAAACAATGGGAAAGATTATCTGAGAACATTTCAACCAAAGGCAGATGAAGGTGTTTTTCTTGGTTATTCCACAAATAGCAAAGCCTACAGAGTTTACAACAAAAGAACAAAGAAAATTGAAGAATCAATTCATGTTGTATTCTATGAAGGAAATAAGAAAACACCCCCTAATGATGAACTCTCAGAAAGGTTCAAAGAACTATTACTGAGGGATTCTAAAGAAGAATCCTCAGAAAGGATAAACATCATTATGGAAAGTGAGGATGACTCTGACGTAGAAAAGCTTGAAATGCCTAGTAACAACAAGATGACTCACAGACATGATGAGGAATTTCCTATGAGTTTTCCAGAAATGGAACAGGTTACTGAGAACCTTCATCATGAAGAGGTATCTGAAAATAAGACTGCTGAAATGCAAGTTCCAGATATCTCTAACACTGAAAAAGTGTCAGATATCCATGACATTTCCCATATGTCAGATCACTACAAGAAAGCCTGTTAATAGCCACGGAAGAATAGCGACGGAATCTATCCGTCTCTAGCTAGCGACGAATCGCTAGCTATAGCGACGGATAAATTCCGTCGCTAGGTTTAACGACGGATAAGCCTATCCGTCGTTAAACATAACGACGGATAGGCTTATCCGTCTTTAGTTAACGACGGATCGACTATCCGTCGTTAAACTGTGACGGATAATCTATCCGTAGCTAGATCCTGACGAAAAAAAAGGAAAATAATTTTTTTAAAAAAAAGCTGGAACTCTAGCGGCGGATAGGCTTATCCGTAAGCTAATATGGATAGGCTATACGTCGCTAGAGTTCAAGTGTTTCTGAAGCGAAAGCTTCTTCCCATTTCTCTTCTTCCTCATTCTTCTTCCTTTCTTCTCCTTATTTAGCCAAAGCCATTCGGTCCAAATCTCAACCATTTTGTCCATTCTTCGTGTACATTGAAGCTCGTGAATCAAGGAGGTCAATTGTGCGTCAATTTCAAATTCCATCCGCTCATTTCTCCGAATTGAAGGTAAACCCTAATTTTTATATTTGGGAATTTTGTTACTTTGGACTAATTTGAGCAATTGAATGTAAATGGAGAGTATATAGTACTTAGTTTAGATGTAATTAGATAATGTTTTACCTTTGAGATGTGCAATTGATATATATTGATTGTGAATTTGAATTTTTAGTATAGTATGTTTGTAAGTATGTTGGACTTTTAATTAATTTGATATTGGTGTATATTTAGTAAAATTATGAAGATTTAGTACCTCGTTTGAAACCTAACTTTTTGACATATTTGGAAAATTTAGTTAATTTAGACTAATTTAAGCAATTGTAATTGTATGTTTAATTAACTTTGAGATGTGAAATTATTTGAATTGTTAATTAGTATAATGTTAAGTATGTCGTAGTTTTGATTTAAGTATGTTAAGTATGTTAATTAAGATTTGCAATTGTTTCATTTGATAAATTTATACATGTACTAGATTATAAATTATGAGAATTTAATTAATGAAGTGTGTTGATATAATTTGGTGATTACATTCGTAAAATGCATGTAATTTATAATTTATAAATTCGCATTAAAGGGTTGGAATGATTTATTTGTAATGGGAATTTTGGTAAGAGACAAAAACTTTATAACATGCAAGAAATGGGAAAATGGGAATCGAGTTGAAAAAATACGATCTAATCAATTCAAACATGTCAGGTTATATAATCATCCAATGAACACCGATCGTTCATGGATGTACCAAAGGATAGTTAATGGCAGAGTTTTACCTAGTTTTGTGGAAGGAGTTGATGCATTCGTTACATTTGCACTGACACAGACTAATTGTTTGAGTGGGGGGATGATGAAGTGCCCTTGCACCCAGTATAAATGTAGAAATAAGCAATTTTTACCTCCAGAAACGGTAGTGGAACACTTGAAACGTAAGGGGTTTGTAGCTGAGTATGACGTATGGACTTCTCATGGTGAGACATACAAGCCGTTCATGGATTATGAGAATTTGGGGAAGCGTAAAAGAAGAGAAGCTGTGATGGGAAGTACTCAAAATACTTCTACATCGATGCTAATAATGATCATGAGCAGGTTGAGCAAATGGTATATGATATTGCGGGTCGAGTTCATGGACACCGGAGCGATGTAGAGGGGATGCGGAGGAGCCTCAGAATCGAGAGATCGAGTCTTCTTGACTTGATGGAATCCGAAAAGCGGTTTATCCGGTGTAAGCTTCTTGAATTGTCATTGTTGGCTCGGCTAATGAGTTGTAAGGCTAATGGCGCAATGAATCGAGCTTCAATGAATGGGTACAAGTAATGTCAGACTTTGTCGAACGAAACCTAGTTCCTGACTTTACCGAAGAAGAAAAGATCACGAGGATGGGGTTGCCCATGGAAACCATAGATTGTTGTGAGGGTATGTGCATGATTTATTGGGAGGAGGATAAAGATCTCTTGAAGTGCAAGTTACGTGGTAAGGACCGTACAAAGCGTTACAAGGAGGCGCCTCGAAAGCGTCGAAGAAAAATCTCCCACATAAGAAAATGTGGTATTTCCCTCTAGCACCTCGTTTGAAAAGGTTGTATGCTTCAAGTGCTTGTCTTTGATAAAATCACGGTGACCTGAGGAGAGAGTAATCCGGTAGAGGTAGAATGGAGCATCCATCGGACTCACTGCATGGAAACACTTGACGAGAGCTATCCGGAGTTTACATCGAACTAGAAATGTCGATTGGGCCTTTATGCGGATGGTTTTAACCCTTTGGAAGTAATAGGAAGTACTCTTGTTGGCGATTATCTTGACACCGTACAACTGCCCCGGTGAGTGCATGAAGGAACCGTTCATGTTCTTGGCGCTTTGGTGCCAGTCCATATGATCCGGAGGAGAAGGTGGATGTGTTCTTGCAGCCCTAATCAAGGAGCTGATCGAGTTGTGGGAAAAAGGTATCGGCATATGATGTGTCAGCGAAGAAGAACTTCAACTTGAGAGCAGCACTATTGTGGACCGTGGTGATTTTCCAGCTTACTCCATGCTATCTGGAAGGAAAACTGCGGGCTTTAATGCTTGTCCACAGTGTTTGGACGACAATAGTGCATTTAGACTGAAGGAGAGCGGAAAGGAATGTTTGTTTGATCATCGTAGGTTTCTACCAAAAGATCATCCGTTCAAGAAGAACAAGACTCAATTCTTGAAGAATGAGTAGAAATGAAAGGGCCCGACAAAACTTCTTGGTGCCTGAGATACTTGCGGAGATAGAAAGGTGGGTCTTATGAAATGGCGAACTTGGGTGGAGAAGCATAACGATAAAATTAGCAAAAATTGTGGATGGAAGAAGAGAAGCATCTTACGGGACTTGCCTTATTGGAGCACTCTTCTTATCCGTCACAACTTGGATTTCATACTGCTGAGAAGAGCGTGTTGAAAAATGCTTCAACACGATTTGCAACATTACGAGGAAAACAAAGGATCTGATTAAATCTAGATCTGAGTTGGATACATTTTGTAATAGGCGGAGTTGACAAAGCGGAATGATAAGGGGCTGTGGCCCAATGACTACAATTGACATTGAAGCTAGGAACAAAATTTGTTTGATTGGGTGAGGATTGAAGTTCCCACGGTTATGCATCGAACTTGGGAGGGTGTGGATTTGAAGAAGACAAAGATGTATGGGATGAAGAGCCACGATTGCCATGTGTTCATGGAGAGGCTTCTCCTGTTGCATTTCAAGAACTACTACCTAAGCTATATGGGCGCTCTCTGATCTGAGCTTATTTTCAAGAATTTATGCTCGAGGTGCTTGAGGATGAAGTGTTAGCAAATCTTGAAAGCAACATACCATTGATTCTATGCAAGCTTGGCGTATCTTTCCATAGAGCTTCTTTGATTCTATGGAGAACTTGCGGTTCACCTCCCACATGAAGCGAGACTTCTTGGACGGTTCGATGTCGATGGATGTATCCATTCGAGAGATGTGTAATAAAGGCATCCATTCGTAAAATGTTCTTATTTTGAAGGAACATTATCTTACCTAAATATATATACAACTTACGGTATTTGGAAAAATTGAAGAAATGCATCGACAACAAAGGTAAGCTTTGAGGGGTCGATAATGCATACGTGAATTGAAGGCGCCATCTTCTGCTATTACTTTGGAGACCACGTGCCCACTAAGGCATCTAGACCGGCGAAAATGGAACCGTATGAAGTTCAAAAGGATGATGAAGTTACACTTTCAATATTTAGGATCTCGGGTAGACCTATGGGCGAAAGGAATCTGAGAATGGTGACGGATAAGGAGGTGAAGGCCCACTATTATATCCTCTCGGTGTCTTTGAAGTTGATGAATTTATGAAGATCTTTGCTAGGTGAGCTTACTTATTATAACACATAAATTTGAACTTCTAACTACTATCTAATCATGTCATCATGTCCTGACGTTTTCAAAAGCGTTATGCGAAGATGGATCAAATATGGCGGATGACACACTTGAAGCTGCTTGAAGAGAAGTTGCCAATTGAATTTCTGATTGGTTCGGGATTATGTCGAGATCACGCAAACCAAGTCACATGTCCTTACTTCAGGTCTTTAGCGGAGGGCCATTCGATCAGTATCCATTTTTCCATTATATAGTAAATGGTCTTAGATTTCACCTGATGGATTGACGTCCAAGTCTACTAGCAATTGTGGGGTGTATGTGAAAGGGCTGATCAAAATGGAGATGATGATTTGTTTGATTTCTATGGAAAACTTAAGCGAATTGTGAGGCTTGAATATGCGGTGTGCCTCTGAAAAGAAGCATTACATTTGATGTCATGGTATGATCCAGTCAAAATGAATGCAATTGTCTGAGCAATATCAAATGGTTGAGATTAACCATAGGAGGAGGTACCGTACTAATACGAACCTTTTATCTTAGCGATCGGCATGTCAGTGATGTTCATTGAATATCGAGCCTAAAATCGATAAAGTGAATTTGGTTGGCGTGATACACATACAAGCCCGCTCGAGTTGAGTCGTTCATAAGGACAAATCAACTACCAACTCGTACCAAGAAGAGGTTGCCGATGAAACGGTGAGAAGTGCATGAGGCAGCTTCGTGATGAGTACATTGACACACGAAGACATATATGTAGACTTAACCATTGGTGGCGAGGATCGGAGTATGTGTGTAGTGTAGAGTAGTATATGTATCTTAATTGTTATATGCTTACTTTTCCCATTACATGCCAACTCATGTCTTCATTTATACTAATCTGATTTGTTTGTGTTTGTCATGTGCTTTTTGAGATGCCGGCAAAGAAAGTGTAGTTACATTCCAGCTCTAGTGGGACCCGGGTTCCTTGACTCGTGAGAGTAGTCACAGTGGATCGGCGGCTACTCTCATGTTAGTCAGACTCCCAGTGGATCGAGCATGGGACGTCTGGTGGTGGTTATGGGCAGAGGCGACCACTTTGACGGTGTCCATATCTGAGATAAATCGATGGTGCTATGTGGGAGGGAAGTTGGTGTTGTTCCCTAATGGCAGGAGGAAGTAAGTATTATATATACATTTGTAGAACATAACTTAAGATAAGTGTTTATATATATGTCACATGAATTGTCTAATAAATATATGTACTCTTCTATATGTCATTCATAGCTGCAGGTTGTGGCCTCAGCAATCTTCAGACGACCTGCATGAGATATTCAAGCTTAGGAGGGAGTTCTTGGGCCGGGAGGCGAAAAGTGGAGCACACTCGAGGTGAGGCAAGCACTTCTACTTTGATGAGCTTGAAGCTTTTATATTTCGACAATTTGTTGTGGTATATTAGCCACTTACTTGGGTGATATGTTAGTCACCATTGTGTTAGTAAATTCTAGGACAATTTGTGTGGTATGTTAGCCACTTACTTGGGTGATATGTTAGTCACCATTGTGTTAGTAAATTCTAGGACAATTTGTGTGGTATATTAGCCACTTACTTGGGTGATATGTTAGTCACCATTGTGTTAGTAAATTCTAGGACAATTTGTGTGGTATATTAGCCACTTACTTGGGTGATATGTTAGTCACCATTGTGTTAGTAAATTCTAGGACAATTTGTGTGGTATGTTAGCAACTTACTTGGGTGATATGTTAGTCACCATTGTGTTAGTAAATTCTAGGACAATTTGTGTGGTATGTTAGCCACTTACTTGGGTGATATGTTAGTCACCATTGTGTTAGTAAATTCTAGGACAATTTGTGTAGTATGTTAGCCACTTACTTGGGTGATATGTTAGTCACCATTGTTTATCTTGAAATTGTGACCTTGGGGCATTAATTTTTACTTTGAATGGAATTGGAATGTAGAATAAATACTACATTCCATGGCATATTCCCAGGATGTGGCTTTGTTTTGAGAGTTTAGGCTCGACACTGTATAGGCATATAGGGTGACATGAAAAATACTGAGACAAAGGAAAGCCGCCAGTATAGGCATATTAGGGACGAAGAGTGGGCTATGTGGCATGAGTATTGGAGACTTAATCACGTCGAGGATCGATCCTACAGCAGGACAGGTGGTTGGAGCAGCTTGAGATGGTAAGGCTCTTGAGCATCACTTGGTCACATTGTTATCCTTGATCGCGGATGTCGTAAGTATATATATGTGTGTTCTGATTACAACATGATTTGTACACATGTGTATTGCTTTCATTTATACCAATTTACCACTTGTTTGCATTCCTACCAACTTACTAACTACTTGTTGCAATATATAATGTTCTTTAGCTGAACCTGAACCAACCCAAGACTTGCCTAGAGCAAATGAAGATGGGGAAGTTCAAGAACGGCGTTTGGGTGGACCAGAAGTCCGAGCTTATTGCGGTATGTGTATTTACTAAGTGTTACAGTTGTATATGCATGTGTATTATAAATTAAATATGAAATTGTAGCTCATTTCGTATACACTTGACTATTACAGAGTGAGGTGGAGCGGATCATTGTGGAGAGGCTGCTCGAGGGTGAGGAGTTGTCCGTGGAAGAACAAGACCGGATCTTTCTGGTTGACCCACTGACAACAAGGGTCGGTTTATGGTCTTAGTAGTTATGGCGAGACAACGGCGGAGCTTCTCGTGTCCAGCAACAATCTCGGGGACATGGTGGTGTTTATACACGAGGCGGTCGAGCAGATGGTGAATGAAGCAGTGACTCCTCTCCAGACTGAGATTGGAAATCTCAGGGATGAGCAGGCTCGTATGAATCAGAGGATGGAAGAGCTCTGCCGCTTGTATATGAGGTAGACTTTGTTTCGGATAATGTAGACTTTATTTTGGATAATTTGTTTTTTGGACGAATCGTTGTTGTTAATTAATGCAATTTCTCCTTTGTGACATATCACTATTATATTTGTTGAAAAAAACAGGTGAAAATTATAAAATAATTTAAAATTTTTTTTTTTAAAAAAAAACAGTAGTTTAGCGACGGATAATTATCCGTCGCTAAACAACGAATTAGGGCGTGCTAGCCCTAATTCGATTAGAGACGGATAATTATCCGTCTCTAATGGCGACAGTCAGCGCCTATCCGTCGCCAATTAATCAACTATTAAGCGGATAAAAATCCGTCGCTAATTCGCCTTAGAGACGCCCGTCATTAAGACGGGCGTCTATCCGTCGCTAAGGCCGTCGCTAAGGCCTTAGCGACCCCTGTTTTTTTGTAGTGGATATCTCAGATACTGAAAAAGTATCAAATCATAATCTTAGTGATTCACATTCAAATCACTTGGATATTGATCCTACTAGCACTAAACCTATGATGAGATGGATCAAAGATCATCCTGCAAAGGATGTAATTGGACCAATTAATCAAGGTGTTAGGACTAGGAGAGCAATAGCTGAAAATGCTAATTCTCTCTTTGGATGTTTCATCTCGAATATTGAACCTAAAAATATAGAAGAAGCATTAGGAGACCAAGACTGGATCTCTGCAATGCAAGAAGAGTTGGATCAATTTGAGAGAAACAAAGTCTGGAAATTAGTTCCATTTATAGAAGGAATATCTGTGATTGGAACTAAATGGGTTTTCAGAAACAAGATGAATGAATCTGGTGAAATAACCAGAAACAAAGCAAGATTGGTTGCCAAGGGATTTACCCAGACTGAAGGCTTAGATTTTGACGAGTCATATGCACCAGATGAATGAATTATTTTCTAGGATTGCAAGTCAAGCAACTCAATGATGGAATATTCATTAGTCAAACAAAGTATGCAAAAGATATGCTCACAAAATTCAATCTTAAGCCTTCTGAAAAGAATGCTAAGATACCTATGAGCATTGGAACCAACATGACCTATACTGAATCAGATAAGAGTGTTGAAGAACATAAGTATAGGAAATTGATAGGTTCACTACTTTACCTCACTGCAAGTAGACCTGATATTCATCTGTTTGTTGGAGTATGTGCTAGATTTCAGACAAATCCAAAGCAAACACACTACAACATTGCTATGAAAATATTAAGGTATGTAAAGGGTAAAGTAGATGTAGGATTGCGGTATCCTAAAGAAAGTGGATTGAGTTTAGCTGGATACTCAGACGCTGATTATGCTGGATCACTGCTTGATAGGAAAAGCACCTCAGGAACTTGTCAGTTTCTGGGTACTAGACTTATCTCATGGTCTAGCAAGAAACAAAACTCAATTTCAACTTCTACCACAGAGGCTGAATATATTCTTTGGTTGTTTATGCAACACAAATTCTGTGGATACAACAACAACTTAAAGACTATGGACTCGATGAGAAGAAAACTCCCATTTTCTGTGACAACACAAGTGCTATTGCAATTACACAGAATCCTAAATGTCATGCCAAAACAAAGCACATTGATGTTAGACATCACTTCATCAGAGACCATGTTGAAAAGGGGAATATAGAGATACTCAAGATTGGCACTGAAGACCAACTTGCAGATATCTTCACTAAGCCACTACAAGAAAGTAGATTCTTAGCCTTAAGACATAGTCTTGGACTAATGGAACTACCAATGAGCGAAAGAGTTGAGTATGGAGCAGGCATCCGGAGAAGAGGTATGGAGCGGGCATCCGGAGAAGAGGTATCTGGAGCAGGTATCGAGAAGAGAAAAGAGAAATGCAGAGCAGGTATCCGGAAGTGAAAAGGGCTAAAAGCAAAAGATAGCTTAAGATCTACGGGGCGGAACTCGATATAGAATCATTCTATAAGCAGGAACACAAAAGAGAATAGTATAACTATCTCTGCGATCGACTACTCTCTTGAAACTGCATTAATTTCTATCTTGATGAAAACTTGGAAAAATCCTAAGTATAAAATGATTGAGATGCAAGCAGTGTTCTTGGTCATACAATTGTGATTGGATAGCAAGTGCCAAAATTCATTAAATGGGCACAATTACACTTGTTGATTGTGATCATTCTTTGAAAAACAATGGTGACCCTTGATGAAATTAAGCGATTGATACATGCGGTGGAAATTAATTCACAATAAATAGTGAATTGAAATTGACATGGCCCACTAAGCATTTAATCGAACTAGCTTTTGCTCACGCACCTTGCAAATCACAGATACTTACACACAAAAATCAATTTGTATGTATTTATGCATTGGGATTCATTGCTATATATATATAGGATTTTGGCATAGGAAATCACTTTTGCCTAATCGAAAACTCATCTTGCACAAAATAGCAAATCCTTCTCTTGATTCTCTGCAAAACCTTCTACAATCTACGCAATTCAAGATTAAGTTTTACGCAAAAATTCTTGAATCAAATCTCTTTCAAACACCAATTTCAAATCCTACACTATATAAAGAGATGGCCCTAAAAGTTCGACCACTGAAATCTCAATCCTCCTTTGATCTGCTTTGAAAGCAAGCACGAGTTGGTTATTGTGAACAATCATGGTAGGAGATTTTAATCACGACCATTGGACTTCAAATCACAGAATGATTTGGGGTGGTGCCATGGTTGAGAATACCTCACGGTGGAATAGAGAACCGAAGCGGAAGCTAATTCTTGACATGCTTGAAAGGCACAAATCGAGGGCTTTCTATACGCTCGACCTAGTGGAATTTCATCACTTTCGATGTGTTGGAATTCTACAACAACTCGAGATTATTTCTGTGTTTACGAAAACCTTTGAAATAGTATACATCAAAACCTCGATCGAGAAAGGAAATCATACGGACTTAACAACTTTCTATAAGTTGTTTGAGTTTCAAAATCTTGGAAAGGATTTTGAAATAAACACCAAGGATGATGAACTCCTTGAAGGTGTTAAAGAAGCTGCTGTGGCGTGTGTGATCTTGAAAATCAGATACACCCAGAGTTCAAGCTTCGACATCGAACCGGACATCGATGGTTCATTGGGATATCTTGGCTTGCATTCTTCGAGATGCTTTGATGGTGTACAAGGAGGTGCTGACGGATAAGCGAGAGCGATGGATCATGATGTTCTTGCTGAATCGACAAGACAAAAGGTGGAAAACCCTTTTAAGCTGGGAAAATCGCCTTCATGAAGTTTGTGAAGAAAATTCAAGGCTTGAGCCTAAAATTACCAAAGGACTAGCTGAGCGAAAGGCCACGATGGGATATAGTGCGAAGATATGCTACTTCTTGGAGAAGCTTGGCATTGAGCTCGAGAGGGCAATGAAATAGCCAGCGATAACCTACTCTACAAATATGAGTATACAAACTTGATGAAAAAGGTTCTTGGGTCTCGAAAGGTTCTAAAAAGCGAAAGTCGAAAAGGTATCGAAGAAAGGTTGATTCACAGGATTCCACGTGTCCCATGCTACTGGTTGAGCGAAGCGAACTTCAAGAAAGAAGTCTGGCAGCCGTCGGAAGACACACCCAAAGAGGTTGTCGATTCTCGGATATCTGCGGGCATTCTTAGATGGTGATAAAGGCGGATGAAATCATCAATCTTTGAAAAAGAGTTATCAACTCTTGAACAAGTAGACTCGAAGGGAAAGTGCTTTGAAATGTTGCGACTAATGCGGAAAGCCTTGGCGATGAACTCATAAATCTTGCCAAAAGTGGTGAAAAACACAAGCCTATCTGCGAAACGCAGGTGTAATGGACAATCGGTTCCCAATCTTGATGAGAGCTCGGCGATGAAGATGATGAACTAGTCATCTCTCAAGTCCTAGAAAGAACAAAGAGGGCTAAGATTCTTTGAAGCGATGGCGGTGATAAAGCATCGAAGAAGAACTACATCACGAGTTCTTGAACCTATAGCAAAGGTTGTTGGTGTAAACACATCATCGGGAATGTTTCTCTTGCACAACTTCAAAAAGCCACGATGAGTGGTATTTTAGTCTTTGGAATCTTGATGGAAGCATACGACTAAAAATGCGGAAGAACATTCTCTTGATCAATCCTGCCTTCCGGACAACCACAACAACCACAATCACAACAACCACAACAGCCACAAGTGGTTGATGAAATGGTAAATGAACTCCATTTGATTTACGGCAATACGATATCTTGAAGAAAATCCGCAAAAGCGGGTTCCCGACTTAATGAGAGGATCAATGAGACATCTACTCGAATGATCAATCGGGGAGGCAAGAGTTGCATACTCGGGAAAGGTGTGAAGTACGAAACTTCAAGCAAAGAAGCTGCCTTTGGGACAAGAAGACCAAAGTATAGAAAGGTCACAAGTTCGAGACCAATCGACTGAAATTGCTCGGTGGTGACGGTTTAACTCTTATCTTGTGAATTTTTTATGCTTATACATCTTGTTACTCATAAAATTTCTTTATTACAGTGAGTTAGAAACACAAAACAAGAGGAAGTGAAAAGCTTACCTCGAAGCGAGAAGGAGGTTTCCTCAACCTCGCCTCTTAAGACATCTGAGCCTGTGTCACAGGTAATAATGGATTCTTAAGATAACACTTCTTCAGTTATAAGTTTATGAGCTTAATCATTAAAATAAATGTTTCTAACACGCTCCAACTGAGAAAGAGGAAGATAAGGCAGAAATGCGAAGAAAACCCGAAGCGACAAGGTTTACGAAGAACGAATCATTGAGCCTTCGGTATGAAGGTATATAAAAATCGATGATAAATATTCTTCACCTTGGTTAACTAAAATCTTCTCTAAATTATTGATGCTTTCTACTCACAGGCTCACTCGGAAGTAGAAGTGCAAGGACGAGTTGCGACATCCCACACTTTATGGAAATTGATGAGGCATCGAGGCCTTCATCACGAGAAAGATTCGAGTGCACTGAGTCTCACGAGAGACAAATATCTGAGCCTCCATGGAGGTAATTGACCTCTCGATATCGACTTGTCACTTAAAGTTTTCTTGATAAAATTTCCTAAGTATTGTGATAATGTTAATTCTCGAGTTCAAGAAAGAAAGGTTGATGAGGACCGGACTTCCAAGTCTCCGCCTCCTGACAAGATATCTGAGACACCAATTGTCTCGATAGAACAAATCTCTGAGCTGAAGTACTTACTCGGGTAACTCGAAACTAACCTACACTTCTCCTCGAGATATCTATAAAAGTTTTGAAGCTCACTCAAAACTCTTTCTTTCGAGCTCGAACAAGTGCGGCGGGCTCCCAATGTTGAGACAAGGGACTACTTCCCTTCTTCAAAGCTCACACCTTGCCCAAGCACATTAAATGCTTCAAGAAATGGCAAAGGTTAAGGTGCTTTGATCTCTGAAATATTGAGAATCACAGATCAACCAAATAGAAGCCACGAGCTCTTGACTTGGAGACATACATCCATGCAATGTTCCCCGCAGGCGATTACCGATTCGACTTCTATTGCATAAGGATTTCTCCAGAGAAGTGGCGCCTGATTTGATATAAGCCTTTGAGCAGTGAGATGGTGGACAAGATTACAAATGGCATTTAAGCCGATCACGCCCAAACTCTGCAATTTATACCTTCTGAACAAGAAGAGGTTAATGGGCAGAAGATCACTATTCCTGAAGTGATCAATCTTGTATCTGAAGATGATGAGGAGGAAGAAATAAACGAAAATGACTTTGATGAACCTCCTACTGACCATCACCAAAAGGATGACACAGATAAAAAGGATGATGATGATGCCCCTGCGAGGGCCGGAGAATTTAAGCTAGAAATGATGCCTCAGCTGCTGAAAAGCACACTGAGACGACTTCACAGAAATCTCCGTCTCCATCTCCTCAGAAATCTACTCATCCATCTTCTAACTAACACCCAGTTACTACTGAACAAGTAGTTGAGCTTTCTGGAGAAACCAATCAGAAAATCTTAAACACTCGAGCCGGATCTTTCAACTCGGACAACTGTTGGAAGAAGAACAACAGCTCCATCTTCAACTGGAAGATCAAATAGCTAAATCCAGAGACAAGCTTGTTCAACTACAAGATCAATACTTACAAGAAATGATTGCTTACTCTGAGGTTAAAGAGCTACGGGATGCTGTGCATGATGTCACCAAAGAACTCGATACTGAAGAAGTATTTGAAGACAAGCATGATGCTAAGGCTGCATCATCTTCAAAAGAAGTACCATCCTCCTCCCAGAAAGGAAAGAAACCAATCTCTGAGATGGTTCTTTGGACTCGATACAATCGATGAAAATGTCGAGAGGATGAAGATCCTTTGGTGATTGCTCGATGATGAAGAAGACAAGACTTTGGCGAGCACCGCAATGAACATTTAGCGGTTTCTCACTTGAAAAGGAAGTTGATTGCTCTGCAATATTCAACAAAGCATGACGTCCACTCCATGAACACATGAGCGGATGCAATCTTGGCTCATACGAAAAGGAGATGTCTTCACGAACAAGGAAGTAATTGCCTCCGTCCCCTACGAAATGAGAAAGTTATTTGAGCTCATCACTCGAGAACAACTAGCATAGTCATTTCTCGAAAGATCAGGGAATGATAAGGGGCGATGATCGTCTTTAGTGAAAAAGCTTTCCAAGAGGCAAGTTACGCTTCTTTGAAGCAGATGCCATCCTAGGCCCATTGGCAGAGCTCACTGATAAGGACAATGGACTTATCAAGCAAAATCAGGAGCTCAAAGCCGAACTTCAGAAGTTGGTCACTTCCTATAATTATTTACAAGGGCACTTCAACTCTCTCGAGATTCCTTTATGAAGGTAGTCGATGACAATGACTAAAGCGGAAAGAATGTACAAATCTGGACCTCAAAGTCAGGGGGAATGGGAAGAAGGAGAAGAAAACAAGAAGAAATCTGGAGCTGGTGCGGCTCAGAAAGGAAAAAGAAACATGAAAACTTCGACCACCACCGAATCAATGAACCCTCCTCGAAGCCAAGTGCTTTGTAGATAGTATTTGCTTCCCGAAACCTCTTGAAGGAACTAAAATGATAACAAGGGCCATAGCACGAAACCTCCAAGGAGTACGAGGCTCGAGGAGAAGGCGGAGTTAAAGGGATTGATGAATCTTACGAAGAAGAAGAAGAAGGTCAAATCAAGTCCACAGGCAATGAAGAAGTTGTAAAACTCTCACAAGATTTAATCTTGATGATGATGAGAAGCGATGAAGATGAAGCTCCTCTTCACAAGAAAAGGAAAGCTGAAAGCTAAGCGAGCCCATAGCTGCAAAGCCCTAGCAGCTAAAACACCTACGGAAATACCAAGTCTATCGAGGTGGTTCTTCAGCAACAACCCCAAAGAGAATTCAAGACAAAGAAGGCAGGTGAGAGTGAACAAAGACAAAGTCGACTTCCACTCGGGCGAAGAAGCCAAAATAGAGTATGTGAAGTATGTCAAAGATTCCTCTGTCTACAGGTGCATCAATCAGAAAAATGGCTATTGGATTCTGGAACTTAAGCATCTATTGGTAAATTCAAGATTTCCAGAACCAATCCATAAACAACTTATGGCATGGAGAAAAGATAAGCCAACCTTGATCAACACCAATCACATTAAAGCTGGTTGGATTTTGAAGTTGTCGAGAGCTGAAGCCATGAGAAAGGACCTCTCTGATGAATGTCCATATGGAGAGCCAGATGATGTGCACGAGTGCGAATATCACGAGAACAGGCAAGAGCAAGACTACATTTGTAGAACCCTCTGAATCGTTCTATCTAACTGAAGATCAATACAAGGGTGACATCAGATATCTGAAGATTATCTACGAATACTTCAAGCTTTCAGATATCAGAATAGAGCATGCCTGGAAGTGGGGAAAGTACCTATGGGTCAAACATTTTGTCAAGAAAATCCTGCAAAACCTACTGAAAGAGGTGCGTGGATTTGCGAGAGACACGAGATGCTCATCGAACTCTTCTCTATGACTATTCTGATGACATCAAAAGGTTTGGAGATAGGAAATTTGCAGACTGATCCATAGAACTACTGTTGAAGACTTGAAGAGATTGAAGACTTGAAGACTAGTCTATTAGGATGTTTACTTGGAGCTTGGTTACTCCTGTTGTCCTTTACTATGTATTTTTGTATTTTTGCTGACTGAGCCAAAATTATTCTATGTATTGAAGTTATCGTAATCTCTCTTTATAACTTATCGAAGAACTTACTCTCGGATAGTATTCTATAAAGATAACTTGTCGACAAAGATCACACCTTGTGATTTGGTTGATGTTTACTACGCATAATTAAATAATTTGAAGATCTTAAGAAAAGATTAAGTGTTGGATTGTTCACTCATCAGTTGTAATAGGTAAGATAGTCATTGTTGATCAAAAGGAAATTTGTTGGGAAATTTGTTGGGAAATTTGTTAGGAAATTTGTTAGATATTTTGTTAGAAATATACATTTTAGATTTTGATCGACAACATGATGACTTATCTTAATCTCGAAAGGTGATTAGTACTCTTGGTTCACTTGAACATTGTAAAGAAACCCGCTAAGTATGATAGTCTAGCTAATCTTGTATAGGATGTTAGGTCTCAAAATAAAATTTTTATTTTATGAAGAAGACGAAGAAGACATCAAGCGAACAAGCTCAGCGACATTGAAGACTTGAAGAAAGCGCACAAGATTCTGAAGCTTTTCGGATACCTTAGCGGATATCTTGAAGACACGAATAGTTTTAAACAAAGCTGTATCACTGAGATATCGAGAAATAAGAGCTGTTGAAAACAAGGAAAGTGTCCACAGATATCTATTCTCGATAACTTGAGCATTAACCACATTTACGAAAAAGAAATATATATATTGCAAACAAAGTTGTTTCAATAAATAGTGGTATCCCGAAGATTGAAGATAAGGGCGTGCAAAGAATCAGATAACACTAGTCTACGATACAAAGCATAGTTAGATTGACACTGAGGACAAAAGTATAGTCTGATGCATTTAATGCACGCGAGAGATATACGAATAAAAAGCAACGTGACGAAGAAGAAGACAAAACACACTACGATTACTATACGAGATATCAATAGTTTGAATTTGAGCTAGCGGATACTATTGAAGCGGCACTCAAATTCATCTATAAATATCAACACTTAGGCGCTTGAAGAGATACCTGAACCACGACATAACTTGAAAGCTATGAACATCTTACTCTCTCAAAGAAACTTACTTATCCTCAAAGCTTTACATTGCGACCAAAGCTTTTGATCTTGAGTAACTTGAAGTTCTAAAGTGTCACGATCCTAAACAAGCATAGCTATACGTGAAAGAGTTGAAGCGAAAGATCAAGTATCTGAAATTCATTCTCTTGAACATTTATCTAAGACTTGGTCGATAAAAAGAACAAGATACCATACATTGAAAAGTGTATTAAGTATACTTGATTCACGAGCTATCGAATAAGCTGAATAAGTTATTAAAGAAGCTCATCGACAACTCGAGCGAAAACCAACACCATAAGCGGCGTGGATGCGAAGTACTTAGTTTGAAAAATCGGGGAATAACTCCAAGGTTCAGGGTATAGGAAGTACTTGATTTGAAACTAAGGAATAACTCAAGGTTATTGAGTATAGGAAGTACTTAGCTTGGGAAGCTGAGGAATAACTCAAAGGTTTGAGTGCAGAAGTACTTGTTTTGTGAAAGGCGGGAACAACTCGGGGAACATTTGGTTGGGAACCAATTGTTTAAGAATCTTAGAATAGGATTATTGTAAGGTGAACTCAATTATACATTCTAGTGAATTCTAGGTCTCTGGTAGACGAAGTGGATTAGTTGGAGGATTCATACCTCGGATACCACTATACTTCATGTTATTTACCTTTGTATTTACATTTTAGCAACACACACACACTTTAGCATTTATGCACTTATCTTTATTAAGTCTTCAGCGCTACGATTCTAAGTATCGGATATCTATTGAATGTCGAGAAATAGTTTTATCGACAAAAGTTTTAAAGACTATTCACCCCCTCTGATACATTGCTTTGCGTTATCTGGACCAGAACCTATGCCATTGGCGTGGCGAGCGCCATAATGTGCTTCGGTGGCTTATTCTTGCCTCTCTAGTACCTCTCGGGCCCGACCATATTGGTGGTATTGGACATTCTGTCACCACGTGGATCTGATCCGATGATTGTTACCAATGTGAGCCATTGTCCACTCTTGAACATTTGTTGATGGAGAATTAGGGCGTGAGTCCATTTGAAACGACACTCCAATGGAAAGTATGTCATACTCCTAACGGAGAATAATCGCATAAGACCCGTTGATACTTTGTTGCTACAAGACACCCGTATACGGTAATGTGAAATACCATGGTTGTGTACAGCCATGAAACGGTTTAAACGGATATTTATTTCATCTACCGTGTACATCATTTAATCGATATACATCTGCTGTTGTAGTCTGACTCATCAATGAGGTCTTGCAGCGTCGCTTGGCTCTTGTTGGCCGTATTGGTATTGAGCTATGACCACTAAAACGCGGATTCGTCGCCGATGACATCATTATGGCCTCTAATCAGAATTGAGTTTGGGGTGGCATTTGACTTTGATATTTGAATATTACGCGATTACTTGCTAGAGAACTGAACCGTCATTGCTTGAAGTGAATTCTTTTGAGGCGATTAGGGTTTCCCAACCACTCGGTAGCCTTTTCCCTATTGCTTTAGGTTTCCTTCCTCTCCGTTTTGCTACGAATGGCTCGTCCACGAACGATTGTGATGCATTTGAATTGTCGAAATACGATCTCATTTCATCCTCCGTGGCAGTCTCGCTGCGGTCCGCCTTGATGATGAAAGCTGATCCTTTATACTCTGCTGTCTAGTCTCAGGCGGTTCCCCCATGTGAAGAGTTCTCCAGAACACGTTTACATCGTGAACCGGGTCGACGGTCCTCCTGTTTTGTAGCTTCACATGCAATTGACATGCGCACATTAATCCAAAAGTTGTAAACATTATGTGATCGCAATCACTTGGATCATTGTCTATTTCTTTGACCAATTTCTCGATGGCGAGATGTGAAAGCACACCGAAGTTTTTGAAGATCGGCATTGTTGATGTGGAATGAGGGGCGATATTAAGAGATCTCTCAAGCGTATGCAGTTTCATCAAAATGCATTAGTAGGCCATTTAGCCCGGGAATGAGGTGGAACCGATTTGAAGGACCCGACCACAACTTGTACCTAAGCGTGAGCACCTTGACTCTGCAAATAATTTACATTGTTGAATGTCGGTTTGGCATAAGCGTAATTATAGGGTAGTTGTATATTCTGAAATAAGCTAAACTAAGGTATGAGTGGTGGAATAAATGAAGGAATAACACATTGGTCGTGTTAGTTCCATAGTGTAAGATGTTCTTTGTCACGCTGGACAAATCGGTCCGCAGTATGGATCGACCATTGGTTCCGTACATAGGCCATACAACTGGATGCCTATGCCATACCTCGCCATTTACGCCTTGACACGCTCATAGAGTTCCTCGTTATGCATGCGATGTGATCCCATCTGGATTTGATTACGGGTTGATACTTAGTACCTACCATCTTGGATAAGTGAGCTACATCCTTTGAGATGTGTCTCCAAACCGATAGGTGTCTTATACGGAAAGACAAGTTTAATCGCATTCATTTCCACTAACTCTTTATCGGTAAATACCCCGGTGATACACCACATTGACAAACAACACCGTAATTGTTTAAGCCCCCAAGCGTAACTTGAAGTCCTTTAGTTGGATAGGAAAATGAAGGCTATGTGATAGTTTTGCCCGATGGGTAAGGCGCTTGATAGGTGCCACCAAGGCATGTCGTACAAATTCGTCTTGTCGTTGCATCCATCCACGACAACTTGCGGAACAAACGGATCAGCTCCCTTGTATTTGGATGAGATAAGAAAATTCCCTCCAATATGTTGGTACCCTCCACTTTTGAATGTGTATATATGTAATGGTTTCTTCTCAAGAGTTCCTCGAAATACACCATTGGGGCTAGGGATCCCATCTCCAAGCGTTGATATTTAAGTTGACATTGTATATTTGTGCGTAGGTTAGTACATGTGCCGGAAAATCACCTTAACTTGATCGAGAATTTGTCTAGGTGCCATTCCGCACTTCAACATCTCAATCACCGGTCGTACTTTTAGCGATGAGCTTGGTGGCGGGGCGTGTGCCCATGGAAATTCCCAAGTGCATGATTGTGTTTCTCGTGGCCCTCTAAGAAACACTCTCCACCGGATACCTCTCGTGCGACAACCTCAAATGGACACTTGACTTTCTTTGACCAGTGAACTTGGATTTTACTTACGGATCGGTTGAGCCCGTGTTTTTACGTATTCACCACCTCGCTCACAACCCATTATAGCGTGTCTTTCTTTGAATGTGAGATCGTGAAAAATATATTGTTTTGGACACCAATATCTAGCACTTTTTAGTTTACTCTGACTTCAAAGTATCAAAAGTCGATTATTTTGAAAAATGAACTGATGAGAATTCGGGTTCAAATCGGATGAAATATATGAATCAGGCGTGACTCATTGTGTTTTAAGTGTTTAGAATATGATTAGTGTTTGGGTTTCAAGTGTTTAGAATATGATTAGTGCGAGGACCATTTGTTAGAGAAAAGAAGGGTGAATGAATTGAATATGATTAGGTAGGGACCATTTTATAGAAAATGAATGAATTGAAAATGTACCTCAGTTGATTGTGTTAGTGTTGTGTTACTAGAAACATACCGTGAATCGAAAAAATGGGATATAGTTGTCATTAAAACGGACAAAGCCAGACCAATTGCATACATGAATTGTCCCGGTTGGGACAATTCATACATCTTAATCATAAGGACAAAGCAAGCATCTTGCTTTGTCCTTAAAGACAAAGCAAGGACAAAGCATGCCCATGCTTTATCCTTGGAAAGGACAAAGCATGGGCATGCGTTGTCCCAAGGGTCAAGTGACCCTTGGAAGAGTATCGAGGTGATTTGACCACTTGGATACGGATCCAGGAATCGGGTGGTCGGTCGTTTTTCCCTGTAAATACTCTACACCTTGTCAACAAATTTGCACCACACCATTCTCTTTTTTCTTCTTCACTTAAACACCACCAAATTCTTAAGCATCTAAATGGCAGGAATCTGGAAGGTAAAGATATGATAAAACATTAATAAACTGTATTAAGATATTTGATTGTTCATGTTTCTCGTCGAATTCTAACACTCCGATCATTCTTATTTGATTGTTTCAGCACTTCACTAAGGGCGGTTCATCCAAAGATCGCGGTCCATCAAAAAGCGCCGGATATCCCATGTCGATCGACAAATATTACGGGCGATTGAAAGAGATTTATGGAAGGAAAGAGGGCGTTTGCTTGACAAAAGCTCGAAGGTCGTCGCATGGCGATCGATTTGATTCGGATCTGTTGAGAACTTAATAAGGGACTCAATGGTCACCCGACCATTGACAACCAAACAAGGGCAGCACTTGCGTGAAATGAATGAGCGGTAGCAGGTCACCCCGACCAATTAAATACCGACGAATATAAATGTCGGCGACACCGATTGCATTAGGGCATCGACACATTTTAACGACATCAATTGTTTCTATGTACCGGCCAACATGGAGAGGCTCGTAATGATCCCACCAATCAACCACAGGAAGAGCTAACACATCTTTGTTGATGGAGGCCGTCGGATCGGAGTTACTCAAAGGATTTCTAGGCGATTACTCACTCCATATGGATTGGAAATGTAAGCCATTCCATTCCTGATCTTTAAAATCCGACGATTCATATTCACTATAGTTAACTCATTCTTATTTATTGTTTACTTTAAAATGTCGCAGGATCGCAATATTCTAGGGGGGTTTCATCAACACAAAAAATTGACCAAGTTCAAAGATTATTTGAGCGACAATGTCAACAATGTTGTCATAATGACCTTCTCTCACACTTGCCCACCGTTATGCACGGCGAAGATCAACATGCCTTTGATTAGTGCATTTGTTGAGCGGTGGCATCCACGAAACAATAGCTTTCACTTGCCATTCGGTGAAATGACTATAACTCTGCATGATGTCCATTTTCTATTAGGAATTCACATGCGGTCGATGCGGTGAAGGTGGTGACTCTGCCCAGAACAAATCGGGCACTTATTGTCGACTCATATGCAAATGAATGATGCATTGGTGAGGGCGACTACAAAAGTCTTTGGAGTTCAGCGTAGCCTGATTGAGGATGCTTTAAAAGCACAAACTCTACCACCCATTCACATCTTTGTCATGTACATTGTGGTTATTAGGCACATCGTTGTTTGTCGACAAGAGTAGTACCACAGTACCGGTGGATTTCTCTGTTCCTAAATCAATTGGAAGAGGTTCAAACATACACATGGGAGGCTCTTGCTGCCAATCGGTATGAGCGGTTGGGAATTGCATCACGTATTATGCAATCAAATATGGATGTCTCTCACTTGTGCAGGTTTGCTAGCTCTATATAATTTTTACATTTTATCATAACTTGAAAAGAGAATACATTTTTGTTGAAGTCTTTATATGATTTCAGATGTGGATCTACAAGCACTTTCCTTCTTTTGAATCATGGAACTTGGGAACCGTCCACGAAGATCAAGATGCTCTACATCTTGCATACAGAAGTGCCTTAGACAATATTGCTTCGAATGAAGTATGTCATCAAATTTGTCACGCTTGTCTTCATTATGATTGAAACTATGTTAAAATTATTTAACATACTTACCTCTTATGTAATAGGTTATGTGGACACCATTGGACGTCTGTGAGAGGAAGTAGTCCCCATTTCTCAATTTAGAGGAATTATTCATTGTTTAAAGATTAGAGGCTTACATGCGAGACCGTGTTATCATGATTCGGATATCTGACTAATTCCACAACCACTCATCTGACCGATAGTTGTCTCGAGGCCACCACAATGGCATTCTACAAATGTTCATATCACCTTTCAAGACTCCTTGAGAACTTTCAAAGCGTTCGATGTAATTTCCATAATCAAGCACTACGAGTGCATTACAAATATGAAAGTTTTCCAAACTACAACAAATGGTTTCACTTGAGGGCGTATAAGTGAGTGACACCTTTACTCGAAGAGAACATTACCGACCATCAGACATGAATCCTCTAGTGGTATGGTTCCTAAACATTCAATACATATACATTCTAGCGTTAGCATTTCATCTCTCAATTCTTATTATGGGTCGTTTTTATTTTGTAGAGATACAATGGCTCGTGCTTGACTTACGCATCAGCTGAGCGAAGCAGGCGTTGTATGAGCGAAAATAGCGTATTCGACATTCTCGATGAAATTTGTGAACACTTTAAAGATGTTATTCCATCATTACCTAGTCATGACATGTAATATTTTCGATTCAAGTTAGTTCGTCCGTGTTCAAGTTGTAATCTTTTATTGAAGAATTTGATTCAAGTTTGAATATAATATTGAGAAATATATACGGTTTGAATATATATATATTTAAAAAAAAGAAAAAAAAAAATTTTACCGGACGGGCGGGTATGAAACATTAGTTCACAAATTATGCGGTATGAAACGGTCGATTCTAAAAATTTTCTGACTTCAGCATCCCTCTTTTTAATTAGGTATATATTGTTAAAATTTTTAGGTATTTTATAATTTTTTTACAATAAACAAAGTTTTTTAAAAAAATTAGATGTTTTTAATTGTTGTAATTAGGGATGAATAGTGCATATTAATGTTATTGTGTTAGTAAGCGAGTTATTACAATTTCGTTAATGTTATCGATTTTTTTAAGTTAGGGCATTTTGGGCAAGTACTCAAATAATTGGTCTTTGCGTTTAGCGAATTAGTCTTTGCGTTTAACAACTCTCATCAATAATTATGGCATCTTAAAAGAATCTTAACCTTAATACAATCCCTACTTGAACTCCAAAATCTGTCTCTTTTAACAAACTCATCCAGTCGGTATTGATCATCTTCAACTTATTCTCCACCGGCACGGGTCATCTTCTCCGACTGAAACTCCGTGTAACATTTCACATCGGTTCGGTTGTGGTGAATAATGGTATATATGCAAACCATGATATATGAGGCCTTTTGAGAATACCAAAAACAAATTAAATGCGGCCTCGAAAATGACAATATCATACCTGTGAGATGTGTGGGCCGTCATGAGTAACCTCGCCGGTCCATGGGCAGGTCTCGGCCCATTAGTGGCGGTCGTTACACTCAGAAGCGACAAGACACATGGCGACTCATCTTCTCCACGGATCTTGCACTTCGTGCTGAAACCCGATCTTTCACCTCATGGATCTCGCACCTCATGGATCTAAATACGAAACCCGATGTTGAAGAACAAAAGCGAAGATCAGGAATTACAGGCCTGACCATTCCGCCAATTGGAGAAATAGGGAGGGACATATATAGGTCTGACCATGAGGGAACCACTGGACCTGGCAGCAGAGCCCAGTTGTCGAAGTCGAGCAAAGAAAGGAACGAAAAGGAGAAGGAAGATGCACTATGAGTTAGTGGATGGAGTTAGTGGATGAGAAGAATGCATTTGTGGATGAATAGATGAATGTACACTAGTTAGTGGATGAAGAGATATGAATGTACAAGAGTATACTTCTAGACTCTTGAGATATATTTCTACTTGTATAAATATCCATCATGTACTCTCACTTTGAGTTACTAGAATGAACACTACATTCTCTTCATTCCATTCTCTTTTGTTTCTTCTACTCTTAGTCTCCTACAACACTATTTTGTATTTTCTTTTAACACGTTATCAGCATGATAGTGCTCAACCAAATGAGCCTCCATTCGAAAAGATCATTATTAGAGTGTAAACTGAATCTGTTCGTTCATGGTGACCGAAGACCGTGACTTGAGAAGAATACGACTGATGATCAACACATACTCTCTCTCTCTCTCTCTCTAACAGCCCAAAAATTCGTATTTCGAATTTAGACGTTTCAGAACGAACCGTACATTAAGCGGAGTTAAGTAAGCGTTATCTTTATTAAAACTGTTTTCCTTAAAGTTAAGCCAATATTCTTTGTGGCCCATCTTTTAGCCATTGTCAAAACCTAGTCTCCCAAAAAACTTAGGAATTTTCAAAAGAAAACACGAGTAAAACTTTGTTTTCATGGCGTAGATTTTCTGCCAGGCGAAGCCAACTTCTAAACTTGATTCTTGGTTCGTTAACCGTTGGATCGAGCTTATTTTTGGAGATCGGATTCATAACAAACCTGTCTATACTTTCACCGGACGGATTGCTTTGTTGATATTCCAGTAATTCAGAATCTGTTGTCTAACAAAGAGCTGATTTCCACTTCGTTTTCAACTCCTTTCGTATTTTTTCTCTCAAGGCAAGTTCCCCTAGGACTTGCATTCACGTTTATGTGTTGATTATTAGAGTTATAAGTTATAGTGTATGCAAGTTTCCCTAAAGTTCATACACGTTTATGTATTATATGTTAAAGTATGATGATGTGATTAGTTTTTGTTTCTATGTGTTCATATGAAGGAGATTAGTATGCAAGTGCTTCGGTCCAGTGTCACGGTCATATGCTCCAGTCTGCTTTGATCCATGTAAACGCAACTATACATACTAGTTAGTAATTGCTTGGTCGACTCCTCTGCTTTGGTTAAGTTGTTTTGCTTCAATTGTTTTTATTCTATAGAAGCAAGTCCTCCAAAGAGAAATTTACTTTGTTATCTCCATGATGTATGCTGGTGTTAAAATATATGAGAAAGGTGATATTAAGGATGTACTGCATCTAATTAACCTTTCATCTTTATTGATTGTCATTCGCTGATCTCTAGTTGATTTGGGGTGATTGTTTTATTTTGGGTTGCCTCATATATAATATACAGTCATCTTTGTACATGTTACCAATATATGCTATCATAGTCCATGTTTATTTGGGTTAGTTCTCCCCAGTTACATGTAAATTGTTAGTGTTGGGAACTGTATTGCATATCTTTGCCTACTGCTATATAATGTTCTTCGCACATAATAGTTCATTAATTTATGAGTTAGAGTCTAAGATCATGCATTCATTTTAATAAGTTTAAAGTAAGGAAAAGCTTTCAAGTTAAAGTTCATGTTTAAGTAAAGGGGCTCGTATGGGAGTATCACGGTATTTATGCAATTATTAGTTCATATTCAGCGGATAGGGACCAAGGTCTTGGCCGTCGGTTTTATTTATTCAAGGTAAGGCCACGAAAGTGAAAGGCGGCGGATAGCCACCATGGGCAGGATAGGAACCTCGATGCCAAGAAGCTTCCTTGATCATGTTATGTTTAAATACATTTAAAGAGAAATCTTTCAAGTTCAAGTTAAGAGTTTTCAAGAAGAACATGTTCAAGTGTTAAGTGTCAGGTCAAGTCAGGTTTTAGGTTACATTGCATTAAGCAAGACTAAAAGATTTAAAAGACATGAAGATAGAACTTTAGGTCACAGCACGTGCATGGAGCTTGTAGTCGATGGTCACGGTGACCCTTTCTAAAATATCAATTTAGGTATTTGGTGAGTTTTTTAGTGGGCGTGCGGGCGATTATCTTTACAGGCGTCTTTACCATTTTAGTTTCATGATTTATAAACTGTGTACTCTAACTTTTATGATTTTCAAGTTCCGCTGCATTATTTTACTAGTTCACGATTTAGAATCAAGATTTTCATGCCAAGTCTTTTGTGGCATAAGCGTCTAATAACGTTTAAATTTTCATAACTCAAGTTCATCAATTTACAAGCTCACGAACTAAGCGAGTCATATTTTTCATAGTTCGTATTTTTAAAAAATCAGGCCTTCTCTCTCTCTCAATTTGTATAGTTGAGGCACTTACATTACTTACTTGCAAAGTTGCTCTACTTCATTCATAATAATTACTTAGTTGTGCATTATACCAAACATAAGATTTCAAGGAGTTTCTCCAAGATGATACCATATGTGTTACTCAATTTATAAGAGGATTGCTCGGTCAAGATAAATTTAATTTATCTTGTTTATTCATATTATTGAATTATTTTTCTCATTATCTGATTATCTAACAACTTTAATTTTCTTGTTAGTGGTGAATCATATTCGCACTTATGTGCTTGAAGAACTTTTTGAGTGGTGATAATGTGAAACACAATTTACCATATTCCGTGAAGTGAATATGTGATACAAGTATAAAACCAAGATAAGACTTAAGCAATATATTTCTTCACCATCATCAATGAAAGCTAAAAAGGTTGAATACCTTACCATCAAAGATCTGCTGATCTTATATTTTATAATAGAACCACGAAAGTGGTACAATAATTGATGGTTGTTAAAATATATGTTATGAGCGGACATATCATGGACCATGATAAATTCATTAACATGTGGATCAAGTATTCTAGTTTTGATTACTAGCTAAAGATGGAATGCACACCCATAATAAGAAATTTAATAAATTTTTTATTGATGGTGATACAAAGAAAGTGATAACTTCCAACCTGAAGTTGGTAGTATTAATCTTTATAACTTGCCCATCTTTGAAGTTGGAATCATATGTGTGCAAGTGGACTTAAAGTCATTCTCATAAAAGCCACGATCTCTTATTATTGCTCGAGTAGCAATCACGTGCATACTAAATAGCATGGATCTTGAAGGCCATTATAAATTTGATATGTATGTGGTAAAGATATACCCCTAGCTCACAGGAATATTTGGTCTCGTAGACCATAGTACTATGAGTGCAACTATTGTTGTTCATACATATTTTACATGATGATGAACTAAAAGTTCAGTTTATTTGTAAAAGTTCTCATCTTGTACAATGAATAACATATACTCCCCCGTCCTTTTACAATGTTTACTTTTTTGGTTTTTTGTGAATTTTAAGAAATATGGAATAAAATAGTAAATAGAGGGTAGAAAGTAAGAAAGAGAATAGAAAAGTAAGAGAGAGAATTGATAAAGTAGGAAAGAGAGTGATAAAAAATTAATAATTGGAGATAGTGGGTTTCCAAAAAAGGAAATGTTAAACTTTAAAAAAATTTCCGAAATGGTAAAAAGTAAACCTTTAAAAAAGAGCGGAGGAGTACAATTTATATTTCTCCTTTCCCAAAAGTGATTGGAGATACTTGAAAAAATTTATAAGGTTGCAAAATGAGCTAATGGCAATTTGGTATATTGGAAATGAACCACCATTATTTGATCTATACTCAAGTGCATCTATGGTCACACCAGAAGAGGTGGTTGATAAATATTAAAGTTTTAAAACTTTAATTGCAACATCATGGGTTCCCATAAGATCATAATCAAATTCTAAAAACTGATTCTTCTCATTCCATGAAGTGAATGTGAACATTTTGCTTGTTTATACATGTATCAAAGCTTCACCAGAAGCAAGCATAAAATAAAACTCACCAACCTCAAGTTGAGAGAAATATATGAGTGATCAAGTATACCTCACCAACTTGAAGTTGGGAGAATGAGAATTGAACATTTTATTCTCAAAATGATTTTATATAATATGCTAAATTCTATTGTCCGAGCGAGCGTTTGAGTGGAAATATGACATGTCCTTTATACTCTCCGAATGGAGTGTTGGGCTAAGTAGGTGTAACAATTCACACAACAAAGACTTCTAAAAACAGAAATGAAAATTTGTGTACGCATATAACTATTACTCGTGACAAGTATACATATTATAAACAATATGTTCAACAAGCATATTATAATGCATGTTTACAAGCAAACTTTGTGCCCTGGAAGAGCACATATTAGACTTACTCATTGAATGAGTACTTATAAGTCTTGCCAAATAGAAAAGGATAAAGATTTATGTCTTTTCGTCACATCATTCTGGCCAGTTAAAAAAAATACTTTTGTATACATGTCAAAAGTGATAATATATATACGTATATTGACATATGCAAATTTGATGTGACAAATTAGGCCATCCGGTTATAACTTAACCGTTGTTGTGAAACCTAAAGTTTCCATATGATTATGTGTTGAAAGCTATCTCGTGTTGTAATTATTATTATGGCAAGACAAAACATTGAGATTAAGCATGAAAATGGAGATCTTGAAATGAGCAAAAGTCACACTTTTAAAGTTGACAATGAATACAATATAAGTGGACGAGAACCCACAAATATGATCTCCAATTCGAGGGCAAATTTTATTTTCAGCACAAGAAGAATCCAACTGTGCAAATATATTGACTCCCTACAATATTGTTCTCCGTAGAGAACTAATGCGTGAAACATACATCAAAATTCAAAGTTGGGCATTATATAATCATGAGCCCTAATTTTTCCGACTTAGGGAGGAAGAGCATGAATATATAGGTGGTAAAATAAATTCGTTGGTAATTGATCCCATATATTTGAAAGTTCAAACTTGATAAAGATTGACTCTCGACTTCATGTTACTATATCAAGATATGTTCGAACATGAAATTTTATGATTTGAATGTTATCCGCTATGACCTATTTTGAGGCGTCTGAGTTACATATCGATTATAGAATGACATGTGTTGTACATTGAGATATCTTGCCTATTGTACTAATGATTCATTCACCTCGGTGAAATACGGTTCCGGTAATCGTCTGATCTGAAAATGGCAAGGTAAGGCGATTAGTACTCGAAGAGAAATGTATGTCATAAAAGGCATAGATATTTGAACTATAATAGATGGCTATATGAAATGAAGTGGTACCTTAAAAATATTAGGATATCAATTATCGGTCTTGACTTGAAAAATCTAAGAAAGAGATTTGAAATACGGTATATGTAGGCCTTCAAAATCTACAATGAATTAGGTTAATGAATTGGGTGGGGGGCACCGTGACACGCATGTATGAAGCAAACCTAGAGATGTGAGGTTCCAAGGTGACCTTTGGTGTGGTGCCGTACCGAAGAAGGACTCCGGCCTTTCAAGTCGATGGCTGGAAGAAGATGTATGAATTGAAGGAGATAGAAGAAGGATGATGAGTCGACTTATCCTTGTGGTTGACTCGGTTCGGAAAAGTATGGGCCGAAAGCGTGGTGGCTAAGTGACCTTGTTGAGTGGAGCTAGTTTGGTAGTCGTCGGTTGGTGATGAATGGTGGTGGTGATGATGGGCGATGGTGGATGACGATAGGTGATGGTGGATGATGATGATGGGCGATAATTGACGATGATGGCGATGGTGGATGATGATGATCATAGTGCTTGAAAGTGATGGGCGTCGGAAAGATAGCTAGGGTTTGTTCGGTTAGTATCGATGGTCTCTTTGTTGCTCACATACCTCTATATAGCTTCGACTAACGTTGGAGACCTTCCTCCCGTATCGGGTGAGGCAATTGGAGTCTCAAGTGGGTTGGATCGCGTCTTGGTTAGTTGGAGTCGTGGGTAGTTTGGCTTGTTAGCGAAACTAGCTTCCTAATGAAGGATCGATTGAGTAGCTCTATTGTTGCCTGAGTTAGGTGGGATGGTAACCTACCCGTTTGGTTGGTTCCATGAGGAAGTCGTGTACCTTGGATTCTCTAGGACAGCGCAAGAGTTAGCTCTAAATGGGTTGGTGGGGTGCCATAGCTTCTTGAGGACTACTAAGGAGGCAGCTTGGCTTGGTAGTCAATGAGAGATAAACCTTGACCCGTCAATGTGAGATGGACTAGGCGGTCAAGTTGTTGAGTGTGAAACTTCGTGGATTGGGCTTGATGGCGATTAATGGTCCATAAATGAGGCCATATGAAATAATATTTGGACTAAGTTGGTGGACTAGGATACAAAAATTTACTGTCTGGTTTGTCCCCACTCCTGGGTGAGTTTCTCATTTGCGAGTAGATAATGATAGTGATCGGATCGCGTCGAATATTTGTCCTTAATCGATATATTCACCAAGTCGATTGGTCCTCGTAAGGCCATAATTTTGACTAAATAAAATAGTCAATAATTTTGATAACATGGACCATATTTTGAATAATTCTGACACAAATTATGTCGATGATGGACTCTTGTCGTGAGAGTTCCGAGAAAATATGTGCTCTTTTAAGTGAGAGCTCCGTAAATAATTGAAGTACATTTCAATATTTTGGATTTACATATCGTAAAGGTAAATGTGCTTGAGTCGGCCCAATTAGCGTCTGCGGCAAGTCCATGAGCATGAGTGGAGAAGAAAAACACCATTTCGACCTAAACATTCGCTCTTGCGTCATTTGTTCGACAGCTTGCCAACATTAAATTCAACTCCAAAATTGTCTTGAGTTTTGTTGTTTCCTTGAGCTACATATCGAGATCTTATATATTTCCAAGCTTGCATAGTAGGAGGCGATTGTAGGTGGTAGATTATTGGAACTTGGAAGATGGCTCGTGGGTGATAATGCGTGGTGAAGGTGATTTGAGAAAGGAAAGGCATGGCGTGGAAGTGATCGAAATTGTTTTATCCGATGAGGAGCTCGGTGTGAGCAAAGAAGGCCGGAGGCGAAGATCTAAGCAAGAAGCACTAGAGGCTCTCCGATCTAAGGAGGTCTTTGAGTTGACGAATTCAATGGGCGGCAAAGATTGAGCAGGCGGAGGCGAGGCGATTCACTGCGGTTTGTGGAGTTGTGTCGGGCGGATCTGGAAGGTGTCTGATGCACGTGTTAAGTATAAAAGAATTTTCTTCATTCGTTTTGTTTTCACAATTTCACCTTCATTAGCTACTAGTTGCGAGAAGTTGTTTTGGAATAAAATCTGAACCATAGTGCGAGAACACTTGGACGATCGTCGTGATCTTACCTTTTAATGGAATTTGTATTTATTAGTCTCGCATAATTTAAATGTGGTAGTACTTTTGTATTTTCTTGTAATATATTGAATCGATCCGTAGATCCTGTTTCTTTGCTTGGGTTTGGATTAGTATGTAATTTGCATGGTCCTTGATTTATCTTTGGAATGTAGGATACAAATTTATACTATTTGGATTGTTTTGGTATCATAGAAGAAAACTTGATGTCTGCAATTTCTTACGTATAGCGAAGATGGAGATATATGACCATCATTCTGCATTTTGATATTGTTGTTGATGTAACATTTTATTTTTGCAAACAAATATAGTTGAATGCAAGTAAATCATATTTGATATCGACCTCTCCCTTTCTTGTATAGTATTGATACGTTGGGATCGGTATTTAGGAGGGTTGTACGTTGGAGACATTGAAATTTTTTACTTCACGTTGAGATGTTAGATTTTTCCATATGAATGATCTTTTGAAAGGAGCCTAGAAGCGATTACGAAAAGCTTGGAAGAACTAGAAGCCTTGAAAGGTTGCTTATGAAGATCTCGGAAGGAGATCTAGAAACCTTTAAAGGTTGATTTTGAGGAGCTTGGAAGGAGCCCTGGAAGCTTTGGTGGATGGCTTCTGGAGGGCTTGGAAGGAGCTTTAGAATCTTTCGAAGATGACTTCAAAAGACTATGTAAGGAGCCTTGGAAGCCTTGGTGGATGGCTTGGAGAACTTGGAAGGAGCTTTAGAAGCCTTGGAGTATAGCCTCTAAAGAGATTTGAAAGAGCTCTATAAGCCTTGGAGTATGGCCGAAGGCTTGGGTTTACTCGAGTAGTCTCCCAGAGCTTGGAGTAGTCTCTTGGAGCTTGGTGGGAGCTCGAGATTTGCTTCTGAGAGCTTTAGAAGAGCTCTAGGAGAATTGGAGAAGAGCTTTAGAGATCTTGGAGTAGCTTCATGAGGTTTGCTAGGATCTTGAGGTAGCTTCTGGTAGCTTGGTAGGAGCTAGGGAGTAGTCTCTTGAGAGCTTGTAGTGGTGGAAAATAGTCCCCAGAGCTAAAGAGTATTCTCTTGAGTTTGATGATAGCGAGTAGTCCCTTGGAGCTAAAGAGTAGTCTCTTGAGGTTTGATGAGAGCTAAGAAGTAGTCCCAAGGCTTGATGCGAGCTAAGGAGTAGTCCTTGAGCTAAAGTAGTCTCTTGAGAACTTGGTGAGGGCTCGGGTGATCTCCCAAAGCTCGAGTAGTCTCCGGAGCTTGGTGAGAGTCTCAAGACTCACTTGATAGGCTTCGGGGAGCTTGAGAAGAGGGATCCTTGCTCTTCTTGGTGTTGCCCTCGTGGGGTTGGATTAACAAGTTTGTTTGGAGTGTTTGTACATTTATCTTGGGTTGTTCCCAGTGTCTTGAGCAGCGTGGGCTTCTTAGTGTTGTGTCTGTATTTTGTAGGAGGAATTTTTTGGAGTGTGACCTCGTGGGTGCGTTCATACGTCTCGTATTAGACTTGCATGATAATTATAACGAACAAGATTTTGACCATGCAATTTAACAGGTATGGGTACTCGACAAATATTATCAAATGTGAGAGTAAAGTTGCTTCAAAGTGAGTAATACATATGGAATTGTAGATGCTTTTTGTCCTCGATATTTATACCAAAGCAGGGAGTTCATTGATAGCATTAATGAAGACATATGAACAAATCATACTCATGTAATTGGGGCCTTGTGAGAGAATTCATAACATGTAAGGTTTGTTGAGCAAGCATACATGTTGACATTGTAGCTCACTTATATGCCTTGAGAAAGAGACAGTGGTGAGTGATAAAAGGTGACAACATATGAATGGTTGACTAGCTAGTCTAACTCATACAATCATGCTTATCTTACGGTCATTGAATGATACATAGCGGACTAACCTCGAAGCAGCGCAGCTTTGTTGGACTTTGTCTAGGGTTTGTCCCCGTTTAGCTCTAGTCAAAGGGTAGTGCTTGAACTATTATGCGCTCGTCTGCTACTTCATTGCATGGTCCTTAAACTTGTTAGTCGGTCGTCTCGACACCTCGGTTGCCAGAACTTGGTGATCAGGGCATTATCACTACAAAAACTACATTTGTTTTAGCGGCGGATTTATCGTCGTTAAAACGATAAATTTCTTGACGGATAAAAGCGTTGTCCCACGGGAAGTGGGACGGGATGGATTGATAAATCGCTAAATCGCGACAGTTAACAGCAGCGAGATAAAAGCGGTTTTAATTTTAAAAAAAAACAAAAATCTGCTATTTTAGCGACGGATAGTTTAATAAAATCGTCTAAAAACTTTTTTTATTTTTTATAATGCGCTTTTTGCGGGTAAAATATCCGCTTCATTAATTTTTTTTTTTTTCGTACGCTTTTAGCGATGGATAAAATATATGTAAGCTAAAAAAGCGATTTTATTTTTTTAAAAATAATTTGCGACTGTTTTCATATTTCTGTTTCACAAAATATCTTTGTCAGATAGTAAATCTAGAATAATGAATTTATTTTAATTAAACATAAATCATCATACAAAAGTTAACAAACCATTAGTAATGAAAATCAATATCAAATGCGTTGTCAAAATCTGTTTTTTATCCGTCTAAGTTTAGCTCTGTGTTTGAGGTTGAAGGAACCTCTTTTTGATGTCTGAAAAGCTTCGGCTTCCTCTTGTTTGCGTTTCTAACTTCGACATGTAACAAAGAAATTCTTATGAGGTAACAAGATTTATAAGTATAAAATTTTTCACAAGGTAAAGAGTTAAACGGGTCATTTACTGGCGGTTTGGTTTGATTGGTCTGGAACTTGTGACCTTTCTACTCATTAGTCGTCTTGTCCCGGTCCGGTTCTTTGTTTGAAGTTTACGGTACTTCACACCTTTCACGAGTATGCAACTCGGTTGCCTCCTAGTTGATCATTACAGGTAGATGTCTGGTTTGATCCCTCTCATTGAGTTGGGGAACCTTTATTCTGAGATTTTCTTGACATCTTGTATTCTGGTAATTCGAAATGGTGTTCATTTACCATTTCATCAAACACTTGTGGCTGTTGTGGTTGTTGTGTTTTGGTTGTTGTGGTTATGCAGGCGGAAGATTGATCGAGAATGTTCTTCCAGATTTTTAGATAGCATTTCCATGACCATCTGCGAGCACTAAATACCACTCATCGAGGGCTTTTGAAGTTTTGCAAGAGACATTCCACGATGATGTGTTTGCTACCAACAACTTTGCTATAGTTTGACAACTTTGTGGTGTAGGTTCTTCTTGAGATACCTTATCACGATTACTTTTTGGATAACCTTAGCCCTCTTTGTTCTTTCTAGGACTTGAGAGATGACTAGTACATCATCTTCATCGTCAGAGCTTTCCTTGACATTAGGGGGCGGTTGGTCCATTATTCCTGCGGTTTTTGCGAGATGGGGCTTGGTGCTTTTCACCACTCTTGGCGGCATTTATGAGTTCATCGGCCAAGGCTTTACGCATTAGTCGCAACATTTAAAAGCACTTTCTCTTCTTTGAGTCTACTTGATCGATGTTGATAACTCTTTTGCGGCATTGATGAGTTCATACGCCATTATCGATTCATCGGCCAATGCTGCGAGATGTCGAGAATTGACAACCTCTTTGGGTGTGTCTTGATTTGCAATGGACTTCTTTCTTGAAGTTACAGGCTTCTTAGTATGAACCTTTTCTTGAGATATCTTTTGATTTTTACTTCTTAGGACCTTTACGAGATCCGGTAACCTTTTTCATCAAATTTGTATACTCATATTTATAGAGTAAATTCTTTGTTGGCTATTTCGTACCGTCTCTACGAGCTCGATGCCAAGCTTTTCGGCCGTAGCATATCTTGGACCATAACCTCTGTGGCCTTTGGCTCAGCTAGTCCTTTGACAATCTTAAATTTGGAAAGCCTTCACGAATTCATGAAGGCGTACTTTCCCGATTAAAAGGGTTTTCGAGCCTTTGTCTTGTTGATTGACCAAGAACATCATGATCCATCGTTCTTGGCTTATACGACGGCACCTCCTTGTAGACCATCAAAGCATCATGAAGAATGCAAGCGGTACATCGGTGAACTGACGGATATACGGTTGGGATGTCGACAAGCTTGAACTTCGGTGGGTGTATCGATTTTTCAAGATCACACCGTCAACATAAGTTCTTTAACACCTTGAGGTTCCTCATCCTTGGTGTTTATTTCAAAATCCTTTCAAGATTTTGAACCTCAAACAACTTCTGAGAAAGTTGTTAAGTCGAAGGATTTCCTTTCCTTGGGTGAGGTTTTGATAGACACTATTTCGGTGCCTTGGATACGGAAATAATCCACAGGTTGTTGTAAAATTCCAGCAGATCAGTGATGAAATTCCACTTGGCGGCGGATAGAAAACCCTTGATTTGTGCCTTTTCAAGCATGTCGAGAATCAATTTTTTGTCGGTTTGGTTTCTATTCGGCGAGAGAGGTATTCCTCGACCATGGCACCACCCAAAATCATTACGTGATTTGAAGTCAATGGTCGGGATTAAAACTCCTACCGGTCGATTGTTTACAATATAACTTCTGGTGCTTGCTTTTGTGATACCGGTGGAGATTAGGATTTACGTGTTGAGGTGTTCTTGGAGGCCATCTCTTTATATAGTGTAGGGATTTGAAATTGGTGTTTGAAAGAGATTTGATTGATTGATTCTTTTGAGAAAACTTAATCTTGATTTGCGAGATTGTAGAGGGTTTCGGAGAATCGAAGAAGGATTTGCTATTTTTGTGCAAGAAGAATTTTGGATTAGGCAAAAGTGATTTCATTTGCCAAAATCCTATATATATACGATTGAATCCCAGCAGACAAATACATACAAATTGATTTTGTGTATGCGTGTACGTGATTTGCAAGCAGTGAGCAAAAGCTAATTCGGCATTAAATGCTTAGTGGGCCATATGCAATTTCTACTGTCCACTATTCTTGTGAATTAATTTCCCTTTATGCCAGATCGTTAAACCTTCATCGAGGTCACCATTGCTTCTTGACAATGATCACAATCGACAAGTGTAATTGTGCCCATTTAATGAGTTTTGGCGACTTGCTATCTCTGAATCCATGATTACATGACCAAGGACCATTTAGCATCTGAATCATCTTATACTTAGGATTTTCAAGTTTTTCATCAAGATAGAAATAATCGAGTTTCAAGAGTAGTTATTTGCGGATAGTTATACTATTCTCTTTGTGTTCCTGTTTATAGAGTGATTCGGATATGACGAGTTCGTCTTAGAGATCTTAAGCTATCTTTTTGCTCTTTAGCCTTTTTGACTTACGGATACCGTTCAGTTCTTTTCTCTTTTCTAGATACCCGTTCGGATACCTCTTCTCTGGATGCCGTTCGAGATCGAATACCTCTTCTGCGGATGCCGTTCGAGATACCCTTCTGCAGTTGCGTTCGGATACGAACTCTTCGGTTCATTGGTAGTTCCATTAGTCGAAGACTATGTCTTAAAATGAAATCTACTTTCTTGTAGTGGCTTAGTGAAGATATACGCAAGTTGGTCTTGATTGCCAATCTTGAGTATCTCTATATTGCCCTTTTCAACATGGTCTACGATGAAGTGATGTCTAACATCAATGTGCTTTGTTACGGCATGAAATTTAGGATTACATGTGTCGCGTAGCACTTTTGTTATCACGAGAAAATGGGAGTTTTTCTTCTCATCGAGTCCATAGTCTTTAAGTTGTTGTTGTATCCATAGAATTTGTGTTGCACAACAACCGTGACAATATATTCAGCCTACGTGGTAGAAGTTGCAATTGAGTTTTGCTTCTTGCTAAACCATGAGATAAGTCTAGTACCGAAGCTGACAAGTTCTGAGGTGCTTTTCCTATCAAGCAATGATCCGCATAATCGACATCTGGTACCCGACTAAACTCGATCCACTTTCTTTAGGATACCACAATCCTACATCTCTTGTACCCTTTACATACCTTAATATTTTCATAGCAATGTTGTAGTGTGTTTGCATTGGATTTATGCGAAATCTAGCACATACTCAATGACATATTGAATATCGAGGTCTACTTGCGGTGAGGTAAAGTAGTGAACTTTATCAATTTCCTATACTTATGTTCTTCAACACTCTTTGTGCGATTTAGTATAGGTCATTTGGTTCCAATGCTCATAGGTATCTTAGCATTCTTTTGAAGGCTTAAGATTGAATTTTATGAGCATATCTTTTGCATACTTTGTTTGACTAATGAATATTCCATCATTGAGTTGCTTGACTTGCAATCCTGAAATAATTCATTTCTCCCATCATGCTCATCTCAAACTTGCTTTTCATGAGATTTGCAAAGTCATTACAAAGTTGCTTGTCCTTAGATCAAATATGATGTCATCAACATATACTTGAACTAAGTAGTTTCCATCATGATTGAGGTAAATAAAGTTTTATCAACTTCACCTTTCTTGAAACCATTTCGGAAAGGTATTTGGCCAAAGTGTCATACCATGCTCTTGGAGCCTGTTTGGATCCATCTGAGCTTTACGTAGTTTATAGACCATTTACTTCGAGGAAACTTCAAAGCCGGTGGTTGCTCAACATAAACTATACGCAAGTTCACGTTTAGAATGCACTTTTGACATCCATCGATAAACTTTGAAATCTTTATGAATGACAAAAGGCTGAAAAGAGTCTTATTGCATCCAATCGGCTGGGTGCATATGACGTCAAAATCTAAACCTTGATGCAGGTAAATCCCTTGGCAACCAATCTTGCTTTGTTTACGGTTATTTCACAGTTCATTCATCTTGTTTACGAAAACCCATTTAGTTCCAATCACAGATATTCCTTCTATAAATGGAACTAGTTTCGGACTTTGTTTCTCTCAAATTGATCGACTCTTCTTGCATTCGAGATCCGATCTTGGTCTCATAATGCTTCTTCTATATTTTAGGTTCGATATTGAGATGAAACATCGAAAAGAGAGTTAGCATTTTTCGGCTATTGCTCTCTAGTCCTAACACCACGATTAATTGGTCGAATTATATCCTTTCGGGATGATCTTTGATCCATCTCATCATGGGTTTAGTGCTAGTAGGATCAATATCCGGTGATCGAATGTGAATCACTAAGATTTTGATTTGATACTTTTGATGTCGAGATATCGACATATGGGAAATGTCATGGATATAAACCGTTTTCGATGTTAGAGATATACGGAACATGCATTTGACATTCTTAATTTGGATACCTCTTCATGATGAAGGTTCTCGATAACTTTGTTTCATTTACGAAAACTTCATGAAATTCCTCATCATATGCGTGAGTCGTCTTGTTGTTACTAGGCTTTTCAAGCTTTTCTCGTCGAGTCATCCTCACTTTACATAGTGATGTTTTCCTTCGAGGATTCTTCTTGAGAATCCCTCGATAATAGTTCTTTGAACCTTTAGAGTTCATCATTAGGAGGTGTTTTCTTATTTCCTTCATAGAATTGACATGAGCGATTCTTCAATTTTCTTTGTTCTTTTGTTTGTAAACTCATGAGCTTTCTTTGTTTGTGGAATACCCAGAAAACACCTTCATACGCCTTTGGTTGAAATGTTCTCGAGATAATCTTTCCCATTGTTTAGAACAAAACATCTGACGAAATACTCTCGGATGTTTGATATTAGAAGTCTACTGACCAAGATTTCATAGGGGTCTGTCATGGTGTTTGTTTATCAAACATACATTACGAGTGTAGCAATGTGTTTATAGCTTCAACCCGATAAATTTCACTTATTTGATGTCATTAGCATTGTCCTTGTAGCTTCTTTAAGGGTTCTGTTTTCCTTTACGCAACACCATTTTGTTGAGGTGTTCTTCAGAGGAAAGTTGGTGTTGTATACCTGCGGTACAAAACTCCTTTATGTCTTTGGTTGACAAACTTCGGTACCATGATCTGATACGATTACAGATACCTTGTCATTTTCATGACTTCAAGCTTTTTAAAGTTTGGTATCTCCACGGGGCATCATTTGTGTTTGGAAAAACTGCAGTGAATCTTGAGAAGTCATCTACAACAACCGGACCATACTTGTTTCTGCATAACTAATTACAGATGATTCAAATAGATCCATGTGTAAAAGTTGCGGTGGTCTAACACTAAAGTGTCGATTTTGGACTTGAAAGAGATCTTAGATTGTTTCCCCATCGGCGGTGAGCAGATACCATCCTTTACGAAAGATGTTAGGGAAGACCAACCACTAACTCTTTCTTGGCAAGTCTATTCGAGTTTTGAAGTTCAAGTGACTTCGGTCTTTTGTGCCATAACGGTGCTCTTACGTGTGACAGATTGACTCACCATGAGACATTCTTGATTGTGGCGAGATGCGATCGGCAACATAAAAAGCGCCTTTCCGCGCCAACTAAGATTATGCTTTGACTCATTGTCAATTAGTTTACGATGTTAGCTTTGAATTTTATAGTAAAACCCTTATGCATAATGGCTCATACTAAATAGATTATATTTCAAATCCTTAACATGTAATCGTCGGTGATTGTTAAAGTCCCCAATTTGGCGTTGCGAAATCGGAGAGGTATTTAATTCTCCTCAACAAATCGATATACGGTCTGTGTTGCAAGCTTTGTAATCAACAGATTTGCTTTGTCTCTTGTCATGTGCTTTCGCATCCACTATCAAATAGCCATTGTGCTTTAGTCAGGAAGCATGCGCACCTGGGAAGCAGGAGATTAGGTTCTCATATCTTTGATGGAGCCGTCGAATTAAAAGTTCTTCGGTTAGAATTCATTTTGAATGAATTTCTTTGAAATATCTTTGTCGAGGAGCGTAAGGAGAATTCTTTTGAATGAATGTTATCATTAGTAAATTATTTTCTTCCTTGGTGTGTTCTAGGTGCTCCATATGATGCTTTCGGATACTGTCGAGGTTTACGAGTTTGCTTTTCGACAAACTTAGCCTTCCTTACGATTTCTTCTAGCAGCATTGATTTTCGGTGGCTTGATTTAACTTCCGCCGATAATTGCTTTGAGAAATTCTAGCTTTATTCTCGTTCTTGCTCTGCTTGTACTCATGAGCAAGTTGTTTTCCGATGCCTTTGTGGCAATCCGTTTTGAGCACTTGAAGGCTATCGAGATCTTTTCGTGACTTTGCTACTCTGGTTGATCGATTTCTTTCGAGAAAAAAGTGACATGGGAGAATTTGCGGCTCCTGCAATTCTACCTTTTGAGAGACATAACGTGGGTGTTTACACTTTTGATGTTGTGTTTCTTTTCGAAACGTACCAACCAGTTTTGTTTACGACTTGTTTTTCCCACAAAGGTTTAGTCATGCCTTTCCTTTGTCGACAATCTTTGTCTTTTCACGATACTATAGATTGCATGGAACCGTCTTCTTTGAGTACTTACAAATGCTCTTTTCTCCTTACTCTTATTGAGTGATAGAACAATCATACGTGTATTGACCAAGTCCTTTCTTTTACGAATGATCTCTTAAGTAAGATTGTACTTGATAAAGAGTGTCACTAGCTTTGGCATAAGATTGAAAAGATAGTTCTTTCTTCTTGAGTTCCTTGTTTTCGAAAGAAGATTTTCATAATTCTTTAATAACTCGCCATTGCTTCTTCATGTGACTTTTAGGTCTCGATATACGAGCTTTGAGAGATGCATTTTCAGCATCCTTTCTCTGATTCATTAACTAATTGAGAATTCTCCTTTTGAGAATTCTTTTCTTCTTCAGTTTTCGGCTCTGGCTCGGATCATTAGAAATTCTCTTTCATAGATGTCAAGTTCTTTCACGAGATTTTCTAGATTTTTATTTCCTCTTCATCACATTCATAAGTGTAGCAAGAAGTATGTGTTACCTCATTGATATAAGGCGGTTTTCTATGTTGGAGATATGCACGGTCGTCAATTTCAGCAACTCCACATTTCATTCTTCTTGAGGCGAAGTCGATTATATCATGAGTAACTCCACATAATTACGGTGATGGTAAGGTTGAGTCATCTGAATTGTCATCTTGATCTTTCTCAACGTCTAAGCGTCGATTCAATTTGGATTTTCTTTCTTTCTTGATTAACAAAGCTTTCGGCTTCTTACGAAGATTCTTCTATCTTTCTTATGCTTTGTCCTTAGTTTCTTGGCGAGGCGGGGCATCCTCTTAAGTGGCGAGGTTTACGACAATAGAAAGCAGATATCGTTTCAATTTACCTTCCTCGGTACATGATGCTTTACGAAATGGCTTGTTATTGAGCTTTGCATATTTTTGTCTTGGTGATAGTTTGAAACCTAGATGCTTTTGACTTCTCTTTGGCTTTTCTTCTCTCAATTTCTCGTGACAAATTTGCTCATTTGCTTTGCAAGAGCATCCTCGATCTCCTCCTTGCTTTTCTTCTTTTGAAGTTCCTTGAGTAACTAGAGCAACATTTTGCAACTTTTAGGTTGTTTGTTCTCTACGAGTTGTCTCATAGTCATGATAGCAAGATGAGAGAAAGTTCCTTTGGAGTGATATTGGCATACCTTGGTTAAAATAAAAAGAATTTAGTATGCTCCGGTTGTGGTTAAGACTTGACAATAGTCTTAATCTTCTCTGTTGAGTATCTATTACTTTCCCAAGTGCTGCCATATCACTCATGAAAGTGGTAAACACGAAATCAAGTTCTTCGGAGTTTTGGGACCTTGTTTGAAATTTTGAAATTTCAACTTTAGAACTTCGAACTTGTTTTCCTTGGTTTTCTCGTTCAAGTTCAAACTGATTTCTTCAATCGGTTGCGAGCAACTTCGCTTTTAGCACCAGTTTACACTATATGTGCTCTGGTGTCGATCGATGATGATGTTACGAGCTTGACCATCGACGATTCCTCTTGGCATCTTAGATGTCCGAGTTCTCTGGGCTTTGGTTACGTAAATAACTTGACGATAGATCTTCCACTAGTTGGCCATCTGTTTGTGAAGATCCTTAGCTTTGATCTGTCTCTTCCTCGAAACCTCCATGACTTGCTTAAGTTGTTGAATGACTATTGGGCCATTCTTTATTACTTGATCATCTAAGTCACTTATGGCTTCAAGGTGGAGCATCATGTTATTTTCCATTTCTCGTAGTTCTGGTTTGAGAACGGTGCATCACGAGACATACTGCACACTTAACACACAAATTAAATAGTCCTCAAAAGTGGACAAAGTTCCTTCACCTATCTGGGGATCTAGGTTCGGTCTTGGAAAGGTGGTGAACCTCACCTTTCTGATACCACTTGTTGGTCAGATAGCACAAAGTAAAAGACTAGAGGGGGTGAATAGTCTTTTAAAACTTTTGTCGATAACAACTATTTCTCGATATCTGAATAGATATCGATACTTAAAATCAGTGCGGAAGACTTAATAAACATAAGTAAAGCAGTTAATATGTGTGTGTGTGTTCTTTGAAATGTAAATCTGAAGCGTAAATAACCACGGCAAGTATAGTGGTATCTGGAGGTGGCGTAATCCTCCAACTAATCCACTTGATCTATCGAGACCTAGAATTCACTAGAGCAGATAATTGGGTTCTCCTTATAATAATCCTATTCTAAGATTCTTAACAATTGGTTCTGAACCAAATGTTCCCTGAGTTGTTCGGCTTTCTGACAGTACTTCCTATACTCGAAACCTTTGAGTTATTCCCTAGATTCCCAAGCTAAGTACTTCCTATACTCAATAACCTTGGAGTTATTCCTTAGTTTCCCAAATCAAGTACTTCCTATACTCCGGTAACCTTGGAGTTATTCCCTGATTTTCCAAACTAAGTACTTCTTGTACTCCACGCTTGATTATGGTGTTGGTTTTAGTTTGAGTTGTCGGATAGGCGTCTTAATAACTTTTAGATTAATCGGATAGCTCTGTGAACCAAATTACTTAATACACTTTCACGTATGGTATCTTGTTCGATTTCTTGACCCAAGTCTTATGATATACATTCAAGAGAATGAATCTCGGATAGTTGATCTTTTAATTGAACTCCTTCACGATAGCTTTGCTTGTTTAGGATCGGGACACTTAGAACTTGTGTTTACTCAAGATCAAAAGCTTTGGTGCATAGCGAAAGCTTTGAGAATAAGTAAGTTGCTTTGAGAGAGTAGGATGTTGAGTTACGTATTGATGTCTCGGTGTATCTTCTCAAGCGATCTAAGTGTTGATATTTATAGATGAATTTGAGTGCCGTTTGAATAGTATCCGTTAGCTCAAATTCAAACTATTGATATCTGTGTATAATCTTTATGCGAGTTTTGTCTTCTTCTCGGAAAGCTGGTTGCTTTTATTAGACATCTTTGTCCGTGCATTAAATGCATTGTACTATACTTTTTGTCTGTAGTGTCAGCGGAACTATGCTTTATATCGAGACTAGTGTTATCGATTCTTTGCGTCCTTATCTTCAATATTGAGATACCACTTGTATTTATTGAAACAACTTTGTTTGCAATATATATTTCTCTTCGAAATGTGGTTAAAGCTCGAGTATCGAGAATAGATGTCTGTGGACACTTTCCTTGTTTTCGATATGTCTCTTATTTCTCGAGATATCTCTTGTGACACGATTTGTTTGAAACTATTCGTGTCTTCAAGATGTCGCTAAGATATCTGAACAATGATTCGATAATCTTATGCGATTTCTTCAAGTCTTGATATGTCGTTGAGCTTGTTACCTTGGATGTCTTGGATGTCTTCTTCTTGGTCTTCTCTTCATAAAATAAAATTACATTTTGAGACCTAACATCCTATACAAGATTAGCTAGACTATCATACTTAGTGGGTTTCCTCTTTTACAATGTTCAAGTGAACCAAGAGTACTAATCACCTTTCTGAGACTAAGATAAGTCATCATGTTGCTGATCAAAACTTAAACAGATATTCTTTACAAAATATCTAACAAAATTCCTAACAAATTTCTCAAGAAATTTCCCAACAAATTTCCCAACACAAGAAGAGTTGGATCAGTTTGAAAGAAACAAAGTTACGGAAACTAGTTCCATTTGTAGAAGGAATATACGTGATTGGAACCAAGTGGGTTTTGAAACAAGATGAATGAATCGGTGAAATAACGAAACAAAGCAAGATTGGTTGCGAGGATTCACCCATGAAGGTTTAGATTTTGATGAGTCATATGCGGTTGCGGATTGGATGCGATAAGACTCTTTACGGCCTTCAGACTCATAAAGACTTTAAAGTTTATCAGATGGATGTCAAAAGTGCATTATTGAATGATGAACTTGCTGAGGAAGTCTATGTTGAACAACCACCTGGTTTTGAAGTTTCCTCAGAAAGTAGAATGGTCTACAAGCTACAAAAAGCTCTATATGGTGAAAGCAGGCTCCAGAGCATGGTATGACACTTTGGCCAAATACCTACGGAAAGTGGTTTCAAGAAGGTGAAGTTGATAAAACTTTATTTACCTTAAATCATGATGGAAGCGCTCTTAGTTCAAGTATATGTTGATGACATCATATTTGGATCTAAGGACAAACAACTTTGTGATGACTTTGCAAATCTCATGAAAAGTAAGTTGAGATGAGCATGATGGGAGAATTGAACTATTTCCTAGGATTGCAAGTCAAGCAACTCGATGATGGAATATTCATTAGTCGGACAAAGTATGCAAAAGACATGCTCACAAAGTTCAATCTTAAGCCTTACGAAAAGAATGCTAAGATACCTATGAGCATAGGAACGAAGATGACCTATCTTGAATCGGAGATAAGAATGTTGATGAACACAAGTATAGGAAATTGATAGGTTCACTACTTTACCTTCTTATAGGACACGATATCGATATGCGGTTGGTGTGTGTGCTAGATTTCAAACAAATCCGATGCAATCACACTACAACATTGCTATGAAAATATTAAGGTATGTGAAAGGTACGATAGATGTAGGTTTATGGTACCTAAAGAAAGTGGATTGAGTTTGTTTGGTTACTCGGATCTTTGATTATCTTTGGATCAATGCTTGATAGGAAAAGTACCTCGGAACTTGTCGATTTCGAGCTAGACTTATCTCATGGTTTAGCAAGAAACAAAACTCAATTGCAACTTCTACCACGGAGGTGAATATATTCTGCTTTGGTTGTTGTGCAACACAAATGCGTGGATTGACAACAACTCGAGATTATGGACTCGATGAAGAAAACTCCCATTTTACGTGATAACACAAGTGCTATTGCAATCACCACAGAACCCCAAGTTCCATGCGAACAAAGCACATTGATGTTAGACACCACTTCGCCGAGACCATGTTGAAAAAAGCGATATAGAGATACTCAAGATTACGAAGACCAACTTGCGAGATATCTTCACAAGCCCTACTGAAAGCGGTTCTTGACCTTAAGACATAATCTTGGGTTTATGGAGTTGCCTAAGGACTGAAAAATGTCCAGAATCTCTAAGGTGCGAGTAAGCAAGGTAGAAAAGAAGTAGGCCTCGAGAACATGCTCTCGAAAAGAGTTGTTAAGAAGTGATGCAAAGGTTCTGGTAGCAACACTCGAAGGAAAACATTTGGAGCAGGTATCCGGAAAGGCAAAGGTTAGTACACACTCGATGAGTAAATAAGACTAGAACTTACTTACTAAGAGTGGGTGAAATACATTCAAACAACTGAAGTTTACGATTCTTGAATTAGAAACTATTTAGTCATAAAGAGAAAAGACACATAAAGCTAGAAAAGTATAAGTTCGAGAGTCAAACATGTCCGATGTCTTGTATTTTATCATTTTATGATAAATAATATAAAGATAAGGACTTGACACTCGAGAATGATAACTCAAACGATTAAGTGTTCCTACTCTTTACTAAGTGACACAATAGATGTAGCATATTAAAAATCCATCAAGTCGACAATACCATTTGTTGATTGATATCATTACAAGATATTCAATATAAACCCTTGATGTATAAGCGTTTGATCTCAAATTTGAGATTAAAACAAAGCAAGTAATATACATTGAGAAATGCGGACATGGCCCACTAAGCATTTAATGAAGTACAAAGGTCATTACGCATATGCGATCTGACAACCGCATTCATATTCAGCTATATGTATGTTGTATCTATGTACATTTTATACGCTATATATATAGGAATTGGGCAAAAGACAAACACTTTTACCAAATCGAAATTTCATACTTGCATTAAAATAGCAAAATCTCTCAAGATTTCAAAACTATTACGTAACTCGACTTCTTGTGTAGTCTTACGAAAAGATAGACTAATCTCGATTATTCTTACAAAACCCATCTAAACACTCACTCAAAGACTACATATAAGAGATGGCACGAAAGAAGATGACCACGAGAACCTAAGGCGCATCATACGCTCTGTAAAGCGAGGAGAAAAGAACTCAGTGTTGAATAAGCGCCTTCTAGGAAGTTACCCTTGTTGGAATCCAAGTCACAAGATGAATTGGGAGCTTTTCTTATGAAGAAATATATTTCGGTCATTTCTTCAAAGCGATAGAAAAGCGTGTTGGGAATGTTGAAAAGTTCCCATATCTACAAGTTTACGTGTCTTGCTCGATGGACTTTCCACCTTTGGATGTGTTGGAGTTCTACAACAACTCCAAAATCTTCACAAAAGTTGTAAATGATGTAGAAGAAGTACATGCGGTGAAGTTCAAGGACGAAATTGTCCTAGGCGCAAGACTTTACGCAACTTATTCCGATTGAACAATCGAGGAGCGATCGGCGACATCAACATCGGGGATGCCTCCATGATTGAAAGTGTTAAAGAGCTATTTGAGGCAATCCAGTTGAAAATGCAAAGGGTTGCCACAAACTTTGTTACGAAAGCCATCGAACGGTCATCTCCGGAAACTTTGGAGTACTTTGGCACTCATTACGGTCGTTGCTTTGATGGCAACAAAGGTGGAGTAGTCGAGATAAGCATGGAGAGATGGATGATGATGCATCTTACGAATAAGAAGCATGAAGGCGAAACCCACTTTAATTGGGGAAATGCGCCTTGACAAATTTCTTGGGCACATTGAGGAATTTGAGCCTAAAATCATCAATGGCCTTCTTTGAGACAAAGGCCGATATGCATTTTGGTCGAATTTGCTACGATACGGAAACAATAGGAATAACTCTCGAAAGAGACAAGAAATCCTAGTCACCAACTCTCTTTTCGGACATGCCTTTGAAAAAAGGAGAGAATTCTTTGAGAAAGCTCGAAAGAAGCGAAGAGCTTGAAGGCGCCCAAAGTGAAGAGGTCTGAGCAAGCTCTGCTCGACCTCCAGGTTACGAGAAAGAGGACTCAAAGCGAAAGCCTCTAAGTCCCAAAGTGTACAAAAGCACAACCTTACGGAGAAAAGATCTGAAGATGTTGTTGACGGAAAGGCAACACAGAAAGCCCAAGAATTACGAGGCAATGCTCTAGAAATCTCGGAGATGATAGAAATATCATAGATGGGTCAGCTCCCAATCTTGACAGTGACTCTGATGATGATGTAGTACTTACACAAGTATTCACAAAGTCCAGGGTTGAGACCCATGGAGGAGCATCAAGCTCAGCCCCTCAGAAAGAAAGGAGCCCTCTGTCGGCCGGGAAGAAGAAGGCTGGAAGAGGAAGATAGAGTGATGGAAGATGTTGACATTGCTTCCACATTCACAATACTGACACTTAATGTGGTGAAGAAAACCTGTTCTTGAGCAGGTTCCTCAACCTACGAGAGAGCTCAACTCTCGAAAGGGATCAAGCGAGATGGAACTCGAAAGACATTGTAGAGGAGACCAACAATGAGCAAAGAGAGGGCATGGAAACTCCACTAGTCGAAACCCAAACTCGACTGACCTATTAGGGTAACAAAGTAGTTGTATCTAACTTGTCAACATTAAAATGTTAACTTGTTACTCATAAGCTTCATTTATTCTGAGCTGACTTGGAACACAATTTGGGGAAGAAAACTTGTCCACTCCCTTGAATCGAGAAGAGGTTCCTCGAACCTCGGAACTTGAAGAAGAGTCATTCCACGTAGTAAGTTATCTACGAACAAGGAATAATTAACTAAATGGCTCTTATGTTACGATATTCTTAATGTCTCTTCTTAGGCTACAAGCGAGAAAGTAGTGGAGTGGAACGACACTGACACGAAGAGTTTCAGGTGAAAAGCACTATGAGGAAGTAATTACTGAGCCTTCTGTTGAGAAGGTAAGTATCAGTAAACTTTCCTTAAGAAAATTTTGGTAAAATTCACTACTTAATAAATATGTTTGTTCTATCTTACAGGCTCAATCAGAAGAACACTTGGGCGGAGAGAATGTGATCTCATCTCCTCGAAAGAAACTAAAAGCTATTGAACAAGCGATATCGAAGAAAAGGTTCGAAACCACCAAGGTTTACGAGAAAGATACCGTTGAGCTTCCTCACTTGGATAGCGAAGTCAAAGCATTTTCCACTTATCTTTTTGATAACAAGTTTCTAAACATATTTGATTCTATTTCTCGGGTTGATCGAAAGAAAGGATCTTTGAGGATCGACTTCTCCTCACATCAAGGTGTCTGAGGCCTCTGTGCCCAAACAAGCGAAGTCAGCAAATGAGCCTAGTGTTTCTACGGTATGCTCGAAGCTTACTTTTGCACCAGATACTAACACAAGTAGTTTGAACAAAACTAACTTGATCCCTTTCTTCGGGCTCAAAGTCAGTGCCACTCGACTTACTCCAAGCCTTTAAGAAGAACACTCTCAAGAAACATCTAAAGTGCTTGATGATGGCGAAACTTCGAAAGGCCGATCTTTACGAAATTGCAAGTAATTGACATCCAGGAGAAAGGGCCATAGCAATCAATCTGGAAGACCATATCCATGCTATGTTTCCCACGAATCATATTCTTTTGCCACTCGATGGATGATAACTTCTTAAATGAAGTAGCACAAAGACTCCTCGCGGACTTTCAAGGCTGCGATGCTCAAACCTAAGCGGATGGTGACCCATCACCTTGACAAGCTCACAACCTACCCTTACGAGCAAGAAGAAGTAAATGGGAGGATGATCACACTTCTAATGTGATCATTTGGTTTCGAAGATGAGAAGGCCGATGAGAATGACTACCAAGAACCTCCTACGAGCATCCAAGTCGAGAAGACAAGAAAAGGATGATGATGATGATCGAATGATGATCCCCAACACAGAAGCGGGATTAGGAAAGTTAGCAAAGGAAGTGCGAAAAGGCTACTCCTTCCAATGCCGAAAGCCCCATCATCTTCACCACCAAAGTCTCATCAAAATACCCAGCGAATGAACAAGACCTGATTGAAGAAATCACGACTTGAGTTGGATTGAACAACTCGATTTAAGTTGGAAGAGGAGAAGAGAATCGACTTAGAGTGTCGAGCTCTTATTGAAGAAAAGGCTAATCACTAAGGAAAAGCTAGCCCTTACGCGCCTCAAATTTCTCTGCTCGGTGCTTGAAGTGATGAGCACGAGTCAAAACGGCTATTTTCTTGGAACTAAGAGCAGACTTGTTGCTCAAAACAACCAAGTCCCTCTGATCCAGGAAGGGATGAAAGATTTGCATTCTTTGCATTGCTAAATAGAGCAACCAGCATAGCTCTCTCTCGAAAGACTTAGCTACGATCGGGAAGAAGGCGCAACAATGCGAATCAAGCACAGATGCTACTTATGCTACTCGACAATGAGGCTATTCTAAAGCCTCTTGAAGAGCTCAACGGAAAAGTCTGCAAGTGTTGGTTAGGCAAAACAAGGACATGAAAGAAGAATTCCAAGAATTGGTCGGGTGCATAACAACCTCGGAAGAACTTTGAATCACTCTCTGAAGCTTATGCTATCATGAGTCGATCATTCATGACTAAGGGAAGGAGATATTTCGAGAAGCGAGAGGAAGAAAAGAAAACAATCAAATCTCCCCTCCTCAAGTCGACTAGTCATTAAGGACACCAGGAACACCCTCTTTGAAGAAGTTGTTCGAGATCAACCCGGCGGAAAATGAGAAGTATGGTCACTAGGGAACCAAGTCCCTTAGGATCTCGGATGGGAACAACGGAAAGCTTGAAGAAGAAAATCGAAGAAGGTGAGGTAAGAGGTCAGTGCAAGCCTCTGGCTGGAACATCAATGATGATGATGAGGATGAATCGTCTTGATGAACATCCACTTCACAAAGAAGAAGGCAAACAAGCCCTTACAACCTCCTCTGGCGGCAAGGCCATTAGCGGCGAATCCATACGGAAATACCAAGTCGATTCGAGGAACTTCCACCTACACGGCGGAAGAAAGAGTCACGGGATCTCTGAGAAGGCCACTAACAGAAAATTTAGAAGGATATTGGTTTGGCGAGCAAACAAAGAAACTCATCGAGAAAAGCCAGTTGATGCCCACATTGAGTATATGAAGACCCGTAATGAAGAGTCTTCATATAGGTGCATTCCCGAACAAGAAAGGGTATTGGATTACGGGCGCAACATCTACTTGTCAATGATAAGTTTCGACTCCATCTTGACGGATCCTAAAATGGGTGAAGGCAAGCCAAATTTGCTAAAACATGAGCACCTTCATGCACGGCTAAACTTTGAGGTTGAAAAAATGATGCGAAGATGGACCTTTCTTTTCCTTGTCCTTACCCCGAGCGGAAGATGTGCACAAGACAAGAAAAGCTGGATGGTAATTGACAAGCGAACAAGCTAGGTGTTCATCCTATGAGTCATTCTACATGACAAAGGATGAATATCTGGATGATATTCACTATCTGGAAGAAATATACAAGTATTTCAACCTATACATTGCCAGTAGACCATGCACGGTGCAGGGAAAATACTCTTGGGTGAAACACTTTGAAGAAAAACTACAATCTTGGAAAGAGTTACCATGAAATTTGTATCTTATCCGAGAAAGACATGCAGGTGCAGGAAAATACTCTTTGGGTCAAACACTTTACGAAGAAAACTACAATCTTGGCAAGAGTTACCATGAAATTTGTATCTTATCCGGAAAAGAGAACTTTACATTAGAAGGATACTTTATGACTATGTCGAGAATGCGAGAAAAGTGGATGACTATGTCAATTGATCCGAAAGGGTCTTTGAAGAACTTGAGGTTTACGAACCTAAGTTATTTTGAAGACTTGAAGACTAGTATCTTAGAATGTTTACTTGGAGCTTGGACTCTCTGTTGTTCTAATTTACTTAGTTTGTTTTGTTACTTTTTGTAATCTTAGCATTGCCATTTCTAATTTTCTCTATTCGTAAAAGTTGCATCTTATTACATGTCTGTATCTGTCGAAGATCATACTCTCGGATACACTCTAATAGATGACAACTTATCGACCAAGGTCACTTCTTGTGATTTGGTTGATGTTTACTTTACGCATAATTGACTAAAATTGAATATCATTTGAAATGATTAAGTGGTGGATTGTTTTCTCTTCGAGGATTACAACTTTGTAATAGGACTTTGAAGATAGTCATGGATGGTGATCAAAGGGAAATTTGTTAGGAATATCTGTTAGTATTTTGATCATTCATCACATGTTCTTATCTTAACTTGAAAAGGTGATTAAGTACTCTTGGTTCACTTGAACATTGTAAAGGAAATCACTGAGTATAAATTAGTCTAGTAAATCTTGTATTAGGATTATAGGTCTCTGAGTGTAATTTTTATATCAAGAAGACCATGAAGATCAATCCTAGCAATGGAGCTTTTCTGAAGATTACAAGATCGGAGATTGCACAAGATTTATGAAGACACCAAGGTTTAGTCTCCTTTCGGAAAGACTATGTCCTTAATCCTTTCTTAAGTACATTTAGTTACTTTTGAAACATGATTACGGAACATATGACATCATGAGTATGGAGCATACGAAGCCATCGAAAGGCTAATGTATCCGTTGAAGACTACGGACAAGAAATAGTACATATGCATTAATTGCATGAGAAAAACCGCTAAAACGATCCTCTCGAGATATGAGACAAGGACTTCGAGTACTCATTTCAAGATAAGTATAGTGAATTTGAATTGTGTCTAACGGATAACATCAACGACTCTCTAATTCATCTATAAATATCACACACTTAGATCTTTGAGAATACGACGAAGAGCGATCTAACTTGCAAACTTACAATCTAGCAAAGTATTCTCTCAAGCACTCTACTACCCTTTCTAAAAGCTTTACATTGCTTGAAGAATCACTAGTAGTTCTAAGTTGTCGAACCTTAACAAGAGATTGTTATTCGTGAAAGAGTTGAGCATCGGATAACCTTCGAGAAGCTCATTCTCGAGCGGACATCAATTACTTGGTCGATGAAAGCTGATTGCCATACAACTGAACAAGTGTATTAAGTAGTCTTGTTCTATTAGGCTCTCTGAAAACATAAGCTGAAAAGTTATCCCGAAGTCTCTCGACAAACCTTATAACCAACACCATAAAGGTGTGGAGTAGAGGAAGTACTTGATTTGGGAAATCGGGAATAACTCAAGGTTATCCGAGTAGAGGAAGTACTTAGCTCAGGAGTGAGGAATAACTTCGGGGAACATTTGGTTGGGAACCAATTGTTTAAAATCTTAGAATAGGATTTTAGTAAGGTGAACTCAATTATACATTCTAGTGAATTCTAGGTCTCGAAAGACGAAGTGGATTAGTTGGAGGATTCATACCTCCAGATACCACTATACTTCATGTTATTTACCTTTACGTATTTATCTTCGATAAAGCACACACACTTACTTATTGTTTCTGCACTTACCTATCTTAAAGTCTTCCGCGCTCTGAATTTAAGTATCAGAAACCCCCAGGTTTCTGAGAAACTGTGTTTATCGACAAAAGTTTAAAAGACTATTCACCCCCCCTAGTCTTTTACTTTGCCGTTATCTGGACCAACAACTCCTCACCCGTTTCGGCCTGCTGCCTCTCGATCTGAGCCTCCACCTCGACTGAAGCTTAGTAAAATCTGGGATATCATGAGTTACAATTTTTTCATAATAACTTGTACTACACAAATATGAACTGTAACCAAAATTAACGTACATGATAGCCTCGGACTTCTTTGTCCCAACCCATTCTTGACTTGGCTCTTTTGAAGTACTTGAGGGCGGTATTCTTCTCCCCTGAAGACACCTGAAGAACATATGAGACACAAAACACATTAAAGGTAAACATTTAGCTAGGAACTCATTAAAGGAAAACATTTAGCTAGGAACTCATTAAAGGTATAAAAATGAAACACAAAACATATGTACGAATAAACTGACCAAATTAGATGTACACTTACAGATTTCACGTGATGCGTAAGAACAGCTTGCGACCCGTAGTGGTGAATGGCCACCCCTTTACCCTCAGACGGCTCTGTCAGCCGGTTCTCTCTGTTCTGGTCCGCAATCTGCTGGACATCAACTCGAGTCCAGTAGGCCACCCAAAGCGCCCACTCCTCCTCATCACACCATGCAGGCCTTTTGTTTTGTCGCCACATCCTTTTCATAGTGCAAACCATATCCTTGTATCGAGCTGACCCCAGTGACTCGAAACAAGGCCATATCAGGTGGAGCAACCTGTTGGGAATGAAGTACTTTTTCTACATTTCCAATTCCAGACAACATCCAAATTACATAATGTAAACCGAGACATCAATTTAATAAGATAACACAACATAACATATTCAATGGTGACTAACATATCACCCAAGTTTAGCGGCTAACATACCACTCACATATAGTGGCTAACATACCACTCACATTGCCCTAAAATTTACTAACACAGTGGTGACGAACATATCACCCAAGTTAACATACCACTCACATATAGTGGCTAACATACCACTCGCATTGTCCTAAAATTTACTAGCACAGTGGTGACTAACATATCACCCAAGTTCAGTAGCTAACATACTACTCACATACAGTGGCTAACATATCACTCACATTGTCCTAAAATATACTAACACAGTGGTGACTAACATATCACCCAAGTTCAGCAGCTAACATACTACTCACATACAGTGGCTAACATACCACTCACATTGTCCTAAAATATACTAACACAGTGGTGACTAACATATCACCAAAGTTAACATACCACTCACATTATCCTAAAATTTACTAACACAGTGGTGACTAACATATCACCCAAGTTCAGTGGCTAACATACCACTCACATACAGTGGCTAACATACCACTCACATTAAAACAAGGAGTATAACAACAAATAAAGGAATGTCAGATTCAAACTTACCCGCAACTCATCAAAGTACTCGCCTCTCATCCGGTCCGAGATGCATGACCACTTCTAAGCCCAGCTGAGGGGCTCCCTCTTGGTCCGAAAGATGTCACCGAGTTTAGCGGCTGCATCTGAAGGCCGTAAACTGTTATCAATGTATAAGATACAAGAAACAAATATTAATTAGTATAGTATAACAATGATGTGACATAAATTATCTTAAGGTATGTTCTATATATATAAGCGAATGTATAATACTTACTTGTCTTTACCGATTAGGAACAACCACAGCTTCCCACTCCATGAGCCCCACCTCGATCTCGGTAGGGACAGTAAATCGTCTGTAAGTTCCCGAAGATTAGATTTGAGCCCCTGCTCGAACCAGGTGGCGTCTCAGGAATCGTAGAGCGGCTGCTCTGACTAATATGCTCCTCTGAGTCAGACCCCCCTCCTCGACTACCCGACCGCCGCATGGGGAGGACGGTGGGTCACCTACTGCGGCATCTGCAAAACATGCAACATCTGGGAAAAATGTGTTATATATACCTACATACATTTTGAAAAGCTTGTAAATCACAAATACTTGGTATTATCAACAACTAACTAGTTATATACATAATCTACCCATCTCACATACCACGTAAGTCCTCGTCCTAAGTCTACATCTTCGGTCCTCGTGCGGATCTATCAACTCATCACGAGCTTATGCAGAGTTTTGCTTGTTCATCGACAACCTCTTCTTGGTACGTGTTGGTAATTGAGTCGTCTTTCTCAACATACTCCACTTTGGACTTGGAGCGGGCATGTATAGGTATCGCAGCTAACCAGTCCGCCTTGTCGCGTTCTCGCTTGGATATTCAGGAAACACCACTTGTCGTCTTGATCGCCAAGATAAATGGTTGCATTAGTTTTGTACCTCTTTCGATGGTTTATGTCAACCATTTCATACTGCTCATTCTTCTTCGTACCAAGTGGATTAGGATCATACCAGTCAACATCAAACAAAAAGGTTCTTTTCAAGGGCAAACCAGGATATTCTAGGCGCACTATTCGTTTCAGCTTCCCGTGGAAATCATACAAATCACCTGGTGATGAGACAATATTCTAACGTCTCATTTGGTCCTTTTTTGCTGTCTTTGTGAGCTAAATGAGGACAAGCTGCTTAGCATATTTCGCCCGGCAATGATTCGATCCATGTGGTGAGATTTTACGAGCTTGGAGTCGAAATTGCAGAAGTCTGCGCAAGCAGATTTAGCGAATGTATATCTTCTACGATTAAAGAAGGCTCGCCACGGGGAAGGAATTGTTCCGCCGCGGAGAGATTTTGCGAATGAAACCTCTGTTTTGAAGATTGAAGCTCGCCGCGGCGAAATTATGCGAGGGCTATATATTCTTCGATTAAGAAGGCTCACCACGGCGAGCTATTCCTTCCGCCGCGGCGAGAAGCGCAGGATCAGAGTTTTGCTTTCCTTATTAGATTAGATTTTTGATTCTTTCTTTCATACTTTCTTTTAACCTAGTTCTTAGAAAAAAGCTCCTAGACATTATCCTGGAGATTGAACTACATTGGAGCTTGGTTTTATCTTTGATTGAAGGATTAATATCGAATTCCTGGTTATTTTGGTAATTCTCTATTGTTTATCTCTTTACAATTCGGTCTTGTTCTTGTTTGTCGAATTGTATGAGCTTGCATGCAATTATCATTATGTTTATGTTTAGCATGAGCAATATCTTGAATTCTTTGATCCTGGCTTCTATCATGAGTATCTAAACCACTCCGAACATGGTAGTTATGTGACGGTTATGCATATTCGCTTCTAGGGTTTAGATTAGTTCATATAGGTTCAATCTATCTTTAAATCTTTGTAAAACCTTTAATCCAATAAGCTAGATTGAGACTTTGAAAATCGTTTTCGGTTAAAGGGTCATGAATTGACGACCATGATTTCTCTATTTCAAAACATTCAAATAACGATTGGTTGAATTGGATTGGTGATTTACGTACACCGACCGTGTGACAATATGAGCGCATCTCTAGGCGAATTAGCATTACTTGATCGTAACTCGTGTTCTTTTCTATCCATTAAAATCAACTACATTGCATTTTTTGTTTTCTAGTTATTAGAAGTACTCAAATTCAAACAAATCAAACTGTTTTCTACAAGTAATTGTTTGCTTTCAACTTGATGTGGTAGCTAATTGATTCCTTAGTGACGATGTCGTGTTAGCATGATACTGTTTCATCGCTTCCTACTTGTTTTCCTAAGTAATTTGAGCACATCAAATTTGGCACCGGGGACTCAATTCCTCGTAGTTCTTGATTGCAAATCTTTACTTGTTTTCCAGTGCACTAACAGAAACTAAGGATATTTCGAGGTTTTCGTATTGTGTAGCTCTAACAACAGGTTGATCAGAAAGGACATTTCAATGGCTCAAACCTATGCGACCTACATGCAGCCCGATGAGAGTTAAAGTAGGAAAACAAAGCAATCGTGATGTCTAATGAGGCGAGGAATTTGAACCAAAGCTCACCACTTCATAATCTCCCCCCGAGTTCTACTGGAATGGCCAGCGAGGATGTGATAAGGTTCCTCAAGGAGTTTGAAGTCTTGATTGCAGGATTCCAGTTAATGGGAGGAGTATGTGATGGAGAGATAAGGAGAAAGGTTTTTCCGATGTGCAAGGATAAAGCTAGGCCATTCATTAAACCACTGGGGTTCTTTTATCCACTTGGGATTCTCTCATAAATCCTTCGTGAATAAGTTTTACCCTCCCCGAGAACGAACACCTTCATACTCGGATAATGCACAAGAAATATGCGATGAGACCTTTTGGTCAGGATAACAGCAAAGTAAAGACTAGAGGGGGTGAATAGTCTTTTAAAACTTTTGTGATAACAACTATTTCTCAGATGCCGAATAGATATTCGTACTAGAATCGAGCCTTGAAGACTTAATAAAGATAAATGCAAAAGCGGTTAATATGTGTGTGTGTGTATAATGTAAAACTCTGAAGCGTAAATAACATGCAGTAAGTATAGTAAAGGTATACGGAGTTGCGTAATCCTCAACTAATCCACTTCGGTCTATGAGACCTAGAATTCACTAGAAACAGAGATAATTGAGTTCTCCTTACAATAATCCTATTCTAAGATTCTTAACAACTTCCTGACCAAATATTTCCCCTGATTGTTCCCGGCTTTCACCATTTGATTTCACCTATACTCGATGAAACCTTTGAGTTATTCCTAGCTTCCCAAGCTAAGTACTTCCCTATACTCAATAACTATTTGAGTTATTCCTTAGTTTCCCAAGATCAAGTACTTCCTATACTCCGGAAACCTTGGGTTATTCACACGATTTTCAAACTAAGTAATTTCACACCCTTCTCCACTTGAGTTACTGGTGTTGGTTTTTTTGGTTTGAGTTGTCGGATGGCGTCTTAAATAACTTTTCAGTTAATCGGATAGCTACGTGAATCAAGTTACTTAATACACTTTTACAGCGTATGGTATCTTCCATTGATTCTTCTTGACGAGTCTTATGATATACATTCCGAGAATGAATCTTAGATAGTTGATCTTTTGATTCAACTCCTTCACGAATAGCTTTGCTTGTTTAGGATTAGGACACTTAGAACTTAGGTGTTTACTCAAGATCAAAAGCTTTAAGTGCATGTGACTTTGAGAATAAGTAAGTTCTTTGAGAGAGTAAGATCGTTAGAAACGTTTGTGTCGTTTCAAGGAGTTAATTCGATTAATATCATCTAACTCCCAAAATGTGGATTGTTATAGATGATTGATTACCGTTTGAATAGTATCAATTAGGCTCAAATTCAAACTAATAGATATCTGTGTATAGTCATAAAGTTTTATCTTCTCGGAAAACGCCATTTATTGAGTTATCTCTTGTCAATTGCATTAAATCGTTGTACTACTTTTTGTCTATAGTGTATAAATGGAACTATAGCTTTAATATGGAGACTAGTGTGATTCTTTTTGCCGCGTCCTTATCTTCAATTATGGATACCTTGTATTTATTAAAACAGCTTTTGTTTTATATATTTCTCTTCTAAACGTATTAAAGCTCACATGCATCGAAGAATGTATAATCAAAAATATCTTCCTTGCTGGGGATAGAGTCTGGCCTCGATATCTCATGACATAGCCGATTGAAAACTACTGCGTCTTCAAGATATCCGCTAAGATATTCCAATAAATGGGTATCTAGTAATTCAGGCGCTTTTACTTCTTAAGTCTTCAATGTCGCCGAAGCCGCTGATGTCTTCTCGGGTCTTCTTCATAAAATAAACAGAATGAGACCCACATCCTATGCCAAGATTAGCTGTAATTATCATACTTAGCGGGTT